>PVLD010000580.1:0-268167 GCA_004027595.1 Dinomys branickii | reverse complement strand
GTGTGTGTCTCATGGTGCATTGCTAGGATTAAGGGTGGGTACTGACCAAATCGGTCCACTGGGTACAATATAAAGGATAGACAGAAGCTTGTCTTCTTCCTTCCTCGCCAGCTTTTGCTGTCTCCTGCTTGCCATGAATTGGTTCTCTTCTGTGTGGCCCCTCTTCCAAGCCACCCTGCCTTGGAGCCAGCTGATTATGGACTGAAATGCTACCTTAATTGGAGCCAGCCAATTATGGACTGAAAGCTCTACAAACTGTGAGCTAAATAAACCTTTCCCACTTTGGATGTTGGGTATTTTGTCTCAGCAATGAGAGGAGAGTAATTAAGAGAACTTGGGGGTGGATATGTTTCAGATTTAGGAGTTTTGGGGATTTCGGAATGTGTGCATAAAGGTTATAGGCTGAGCATCCTTACTCTGAAAATCTGAGACCTGAAAACCTCCAAACCCCAAGATCTGAACATCATGATGGTGCTCAGAAAGTTCCCGATTAGAGATGCCCACCTGTCCCTGCATATATGCATGTGCCAGTTATAGAATGAGATGGCGGTGCCCTATGCCTCCCAAGTGGGAGGACCAAGCTGGAATAGGCACCAAAGATCCTCTCCTAAACCTCTTAGAGCCATTAGCAACATGCTCTGAGCAGAAGGAGCAAATCCTCTTTCAAGTGGGGATTATGTGGCTGCATTTCCAATTCATAAAAACCAAGTTCTCAAGTGTAAATATGTCAGAAGAGTCTCCTTCAGATTCACTGTTTGCTTTCACCAGCCTGAGCTAACTGAGGTTCATTGTACTAGAAGCTTTATTTCCCAATGCACCAGCCTCTCCTGCTTTGCATGATCAGACATATATGCAAAACAAGCTCTTCACAAGGGTTTTTGTGGGCACTATCAGCTACCACAATGGTGTCCTGTTGGAGGTCTAATCAGCAGCTCAGACTTCATGTGACAGACTGGATTCCTGATGCCACCTCCCCCTGTTCTCCCCGGTTCCCATAAATGGTACCCATTCTTCCAGTTGTTAGGTCAAGGCCTTGGGAATCACAGTACATCCTGCTCTTTCACACCACACACACCCACATCATAAGCAAATTCTATCTTTCCCCTTCTAAACACACCTAGGCCATTTCTCTTTACCACCACCACCTGTGTCCTGGCCAAACCAGCATCTCACTTGGAGAAGAAATTGCCATGAGCAAGCCTTTCCTGGTCTGCAGCCAGCCCCTCCCCTCTGCACTGTAATACCTGTCTCCTTGCTGGCTGTTCACCTCCAAAGCTCTTGCACCTCCTTGTCTATGCACCCACAATTTCTTCCATTTCAAAATCTTTTTGCCCCTTTCCTCAAAGAGCGTATCCCTGGCCACCAACGTAACATAGCCACCTTCCATCTTATTTCCTTACCTTTAGTCTGTTTTATTTCCCCCTCGTGGCACTATCTTTTGATGTATGATTTTGGGGCTCTTACTGTTTGTCTGTTTAACCTCTTCACTTACATTCATGGTTCTAGGTCTAGAGTGTAGGATACTTCACGGCATAACAAGTGCTCAGTAAAGAATCTCAAAGGATAAATCATGCTGCCCGTCCAAGGGGAAAAACATTGCAATAACACAAATGGCCAGCAGAGGGCAATGTTGAGACCATGGCGAGCTCAGCTTGGTTTTCGAGTTTGATTATCCAACCCCAGGAGCTCAAGGTCTGCCCCAGGTCTGGCTCCTGCACCGACTGTTATCTGTGCTGAGCCTTAGCTGCCACACTCAGTGTCCTCCGGCAGATCCTGAGCGCTTCGTGATTTCATGGAATCGTATTTGTTACTTTCTCGCGCTTTTGCTCCTCTGATTCGTTTTACGATCCTGTCAGTCCAAGATGATCTCTGGTTAAACCCCATGAAAATAAATGCACAGGCACGAGACCATATACAACCAAAGCCTGTTACTCAACCCCTGGCAGCTTGCCCTAGCCCACCTTCTCATTCCATAAGCACACCCTTTTCCAAACACAGCAGGTAGTCTGTAGCATGAAAAGTGAGCGTGAAAGGCTTCAATCCTTTATCAGCTTAGAACTCTGTTCATCCACCTGCAGGTGCCCTGTAGTTTGCGCCGCTCACACTTACACGATCAGATCACCTCGCCTACTCTTTCCCCCCACACCCTCCTCCGCTAGCTGCTATGAGCATGCGCATTTGCTCCCCAGTGCTCTGCCCCTCTTTCTGCAGTACTAAAATGCTCACCTCAAATTTTCATCCTGGATGGAGGAACCCAGACTGAAGCCCAACACCGCCTCACTTCCGGCCTGCTAATTATGTATCCAACATCACTTCCCCAGTCTGCTAATGCCTAGCTTTTAAGACAGTATGGTTATAGCTCTTCTACTGGAAAGCTCGATAACAAGTCTTTTAGCTATCTAGTCAATAACCACTGTATCTAAACACTACGGGTACACACATATTTATGCTATTTGGTTGTATATTTCAATCTTAGATTGGTGCTATGTACACACACACACACACACGTACATTTCACCAAAAACAGAAGGAAAACAAAATATCTGTTGTTTAATGTGTCTCCTCTTCCTTCATGAGATTCACTGTTTTCACAAATAAGGGCAACTGCTTTCCAAAACATTGTGTGTGTGCGCGTGTGTGCGTGCGTGTGTGTATGCATAAATGTATGTGTGTGACACTATCCCAAAAGTACAAACTCTGTCCTTTGCTTGGAGTAATAAAATCTCTCAGAAGCTGGGTTTCAGTTAACACATCTTGCTTTGGGCGACACCTTTATTAAACACGGAATTCTTAGCTTGCGCTGTGTATGAACCTGTTTTACCTGTGGAGAAAAGTCAACTTGCATTCTGTCTGGAAGAGCACTCTGCACAACAGTGTTCTCAGCATTGTGAAAACCAGAAATCTCTGTAGCAGTGATTAAGGGGATAAGCAAGAGACTCATTTGCTTCAGTGTTTAAAAAGCATTAATAAAAATATTCAAAACTCTCCATCTGAGTGTGAAAATCTCAGAGTATTCTATTAAAAACCTCTGATCATGGCAATGCTAGGCCTGAGGCAGCCTCCCTCCAGGGGAAGCATTTCTGGGTTGCTCAGGAAACCCACCGAGCACATGCCAGGCTCCTCTCGAACCCTGGACCATGGGCCCCAGACCTTGCTCATGGGGAGCTCCTGCTAGGTGGCTCGGTGATGTAGGATAGAAGGACAAAAAAAAAAAAAAAAAACAAGAGAGAAAGGAGACAAGAAAATCAGGATTTAGGAATTGTACTTTTAAGAAACACTGCAGCTTTTCTGCAGGACAGAAATTTTACCCAAGCCTTTTTCCCTTCAAGGAAACTCACTAAAAATAACAAAAATATTCCCAAAGGTCTTAAAGATGCCGACCTCTGCACCTGACCTTTCCACCCTACTTTGCATTTCCTCCACCCTCAGCAAGCAGCAGTATGCGTGGGCAGATTGCAACTTCAAACACACGCATATGGCTAGCATTTTGATAGGGCCTGCTGGGTGAGCACCCCGACGGACAGGAGGGACAGCAGTCCAGATAACCCTCTTGCAGACACCCTCGAGGCCTGTAAATACACCCAGCTCTGGTTTCTACTGCACGTCATTTCTCAGTGTCTGCACTTCGCTCTTGAATTTGTGCTAAAATTTCTGCCTATAAACCCTTCCAGTGCCTCTTACTGATAGGTCTTGAAAGTTCTCCTATGGTGACGGCAGTCAGCAAACCTTCACACATTCTGTATTTCCAGTGGGTTAAGTTCCTTATCTCGGCTTCAGGAACCTCCCCAGACCTAGGTGGGTGACATCAGGATTGGCCAGGACAGACACCACCTATCAGACGGCCAGGGGCCTTCTGGCAGTGTGACATTACGCATGGGATGGATCCCGCATGGGTTCTATTACACCTCCCTGGGGCCTTCAATGTGCCATAAAGAACAGCAGCCTTAGTGTTAAAAAGACATGAACTACGAAAGGCACAAAAAGACACAGAGGAACTGGGTATGGCAGTGCGTGCCTGTCATCCCAGAACTCTGGGAAGCTGACACAGGAGGATTGAAAGTCTGATCCCAGCCTGACAATGCAGGGACTGAGTGAGACCCTCAAAACCAAACCAAACAAAAAACATGGGGGAACAGGAAATGCATGTTGTTAAGTGAAAGAAGCCAGTCTGAAAAGGCTACATTCCTTCTAATTCCAACTATGTGGCATCCTGGAAAAAAAAAAAGGGAAAATTCATAGAGATGACAGATTGGTAGTATCAGGGGCGGGGTAGGGAGGGGGGACAGTGAGCATATAGGACTTTTAGGGGGGTAAAACAGTTCTGGACCCTGTAATGCTGGCTACCTGACATCAGACATGGACTAAACCCACAGGACACACAAGGCAGAGCAGCCCCTAATGGAACCTATGGAGCTTAGCTAACAACCATCCATCAAAATAGGAGCTCATCAGCTATAACAAAGGGACTGCGCTGCACGAGACTGGAATAAGAGAGGCAACAGTGTGTTGGGAACTCTGTTTTTGGTTCAATGCTTTATAAACCTATAAATGGCTTTACAATAAAGTCCACTAATTTTCTTTTAAAGCTACAAACAACAATAACCAGTAGCAATCTGCCTCAATAACCTGTATGTTGGGAGCAACTGCGTCACCTAGGGAGCCTAAAGGAATGGATTTTTCTTCTGTTTTGGGGAATAGGTTCTCACCCTGTTGCCCAGACTGCCTCAAGCTTCTGAGCTCATCCTGAGTCCTGGGAGCACAGGTATGTGTGTCACTGTGTATTTCTTTTTTTGGGGGAGAGGGCTGTAGGCTCAGTCAGACAGTCAGACTGATAGACAGACACGTGGCTCCCTACAGTATACTGATGGAGTCTTTCTAGAACCATTAGGAGGTTTATCGCTAAGAGGTAGGGCCTAGGCTCAGTGCAGGGCTTTGCATTCAGGGCAGTGACCAAGCATCTATTTTTGATATATTAGCATTCACTGCCACCAAGCCACACATGGTAAATGTTGGCAGCAGGTTCGCCTTGGCTGCTAAGAGACTGACTGTACGGGCTTCTCTGCTGCTTGCATGAGTGCCTGGGCTATTTTTAGGCTGCAGCTAATCCATTCAACGAATACCGCTGCCACGGATGACTCACCGTCCACAGCAGTCAAACTGAAAAAGAGTGGAATGAAAGAAAAGCCACCGGCAGACGAGCGAGAAGCACATTATTATAACTCGTCGAGGGAACCGGCACATGCACCCACCAGGACAGTCGGAGGGGAAAATGGCACGGAATATTCAGCCAAGTCAGGAAGGGAAGCAAACGTCACCTCCAGGATCTGGGAGGCTGCCCTAATAACATGGAGCTCGGCGTTCAGGAATGCAGCAGCCAAAGGGAAGTGTCAGCCCAGAGTCCTTTACAAATAAATTTTACTACAACTCTACCGAGCACGTCCTGGGTTCTCTTCAGGAGAGCTGAAGCTGCGGAGCGTGAGAGAGACAGGGAGGCCGCTTCCACATCCAACAGATCTGGTCTGCCAGATGGGAACCGAGGGCTCCCTCCCCGGGTGAGGCTGGCCAGGCAGTGCCCTCCTGCAGGGGTGTCTTGCAAGTAATCTCTGCAGAAGGAGGTCCTGAGCCCCCGTTTCTGCACCAATGCAGAGGGCTGGGCTGCTGATCCATCCCTCCCATCTAACTCTGCTCAGAAAAACAGCCTGCATCTGCTCACACAGCCTGGCACATGCCCAACTTGGCCTTCCCCAGAGAAATGGGCAGAATGGTGCTCGTCAGCCACATGGAGGAGAGGGCCATGAAAACACAGGTAGGGTACACATGGCTTCTGTGCTCGCTGGGACAGTTCAGCCTTCCTGGGAGACCATCACAGACTGTCTGCCCTTCTGTAGACTCTGAGAGTATAAGTGCTTGCTTTTATTTGTTGGATGCAAGCCTTTCTCCTCTCAGGGCCAGTGTCGACCAAGCTGAAAAAGGGAGGGAACTAGACAGCACCAGGGCCTAGTGCTACTGGTGGTGGAGGATGTGGCCCGAATTAGATCGCTTTGGCTCCAGGTCCTGCATTTTCCCCACAGCTACTTAAAGTCTTGGTGTGAAGACCCTCCTTCTGCATGGCTGGGCCCAATGTTGATGCCGCTGCCTGAGTCCCAGCCGGGACTTGCCACAGACTCACAGCCTCACTTTGGAGAATACTAAGCGAGTAATATTTGGGAGTGAGGACCAGGGGAAGCAGCTTGTCCTTTGGGGCTTTGAATGGTACGGCAGGGGCAGCGACTATCTCACTGTGATAGGATGTACTCCCTGCTCCCCATCTTCTACCAGGGTAGGCTCCCTGGGTGCACAGGGCAATGGCAAATGATACCCGAAGTCTCTGTACTTTTTCCACAGCAGCAGGGAAAAGGGACTGGGAGCAAAAGATCGCTCTGCTTGTGCAAGGCATCGCTGTGCTGGGGATGCTAAAGTCACAGGGATGGTGAGAGGCAAAAAATGGCGATTTTCTCCTCTGCTGCCTGGGCTGGGGTGATTGGAGACATCTTTCCACAGTGGCAGTCAGGAACACAGGTCTTTAAAAAGAACTGCCAAGATGAAATCTCCTTGGGTTTCCAAGGGGTGGCTTTAGTCCCTACTGCATCTGTGCTGGAGAACCTAAAGGCACTATAGGTCCTCCTAAGCACCCCCTTCTGTTTTGGACTAGTGGATGCCAGTACATTTTACAATCCGTTCCGGGATGAAGAAAAGCAAAGGATTAAAAAACCAAGGGCGCTCACAGATTGTCTTTGCAAGGGTCACTTTTTTGCCTTAGAGATGACAGTGCAGCAAGAGTTCAAACCACCCGTCCAAGCCAAGTCCAAGGCTCTGTCCCCACTGGGCCGCCAGTGACTGTGGGTGCGGTTCTGAGGGCCGGCATCCCCGAGACTGCTCACATAGGATTTATGCGCTCTCTCCTGTGGAAAACCAACCCTTCTTCCCAGCTTGTGCAAATCTGTGCATCTGCTACTTCATCCAATAGCTGATACATTGACATTGCTACACTTGGTGGCGGCTGCCAGCTGTGTCTCCCCAGTTGCTTAGACTAGGGGCAGAAGTCCTGGGATGCAGTGTGGGGGGACAGCCTGTGGCTCCAGAACCTCAGCTCAGCATGGGGATCGGCTCTCTCTCCCTGTCCCTCTGCCTTCTCTCTTCGGCTCTGATTCTGAGCTGTCACTTGTGGCAAACAGAGCTGGTGGAGTATTTTAGCTGCAATGATGTCAGCTAATTTCTGATAGGCTTTCGGGTGCAGTGACAATCATTGGTTATGTCAGTGCCTTGCACTTCTGAGTCTGTGAAGAAACGCAGCCACCTCTTTAGCAGCGCACAGCTCTCTTGCCTCTCTTTGCCGAAGTGCAGGGAAATAGCTGTGCAGGGGCTGCCAGCCAGCCAGTGATAAGGCTCTGACAGATGTCCTACCTGCCCATTTGCACCTCGGCTGTACGCAAAGAGATTTAGTGATCAGGCACCGGAAAAGAGATGAAAGCAGGGCTGTGACCTCACAGGGAGGCCAAGTTCGTTAAGTGTTCGCTTTGCACAGTTCTGAGCAGGGGAAAAGCACCTGCTCTGCTCCTCTCTCAGGCAGCAGAGGGCTGCAGAACACCCGGAGTCCCTGACTGCAGAGGCTGCTAGCATGCGGGAGGCTGCCGTGGTCCAATTTACTCTCAAGCTGAGAGATGCCATTAAGGTGCTCACAGTACTGTGAAACAAGACCTCCTCCCACACCCGGCCTCTGTTCCCAATCATGTTTGAAGGATTAAAAGTACCATGAAGAATGCATTTGCTTTCATTCTTGGTTATTTCCGTGTCCCCTGGGGCTTTGCTACAAGTCAGTTTTGCTAAAGGCCACTCTTTTTTTCTGGACCTTGTCCTGATTTTGCAAACAGCCATGAGGTTTAAGTCATGACATCATTTAAAAAAAAAAATCCTGATTTTTGCTTTTTTTTTTTTTTGAATCAGAACTTTGGAAGAATCTCTCTTAGGCCTTTCCCGAGACTGGAAGCCTAGAGTGATGCCTCACCGTAAGAAATGTATTCACGGCTGAAAACTCTCAGCGACAGAGGGCCCCTGACAGTGCAAAATCCTACAGCAGTTCTGTTGGGAAACTGGTTTTCCAGTATCCTTGATCTTTCAGCAGTGCTCAGAATAATTTAAACTGTTTACTTTTGCTTGTTTTGTTTTCTTTGACTGTCCCAAATATCATTTACTCCTTGGCTGTTTGCAGTGGACACCCCCAGAAGGCCCTGTCACATCTGACTGCAATGAAACCCTCAGAGAACATGTCCAGAGACAGTGGGTCCCACGACTAGGGAAGTCCCAGGCTGGGGGACGGCCCTGGTTAAGTGCCAGCAGTTTGGGGAGGGCACCAACAGGTGTGGGGAAATGCATGTGAGTGACTTAAGACGCAGGAATGGGTGGAAGGAAGGGGCCCTTGTAACAGAGTTAATCCCAGCTCCAGTTTTTAACATGACTCAGCTGGGCCGCATTGGACTTCACAAGCCCAGCCGGTCCCCGGGACAACCCCGATCAATAATGCCTTTTATGTTTTCATGCTTTGCCATGTTAGGCGATGGCTGACCTGAAGCTTCTGCCACGCCTAGATGATTCCTAGAGATGGCAAACAACCCACTTAGGAGCACACCTTTTCACATACAGAAAAACCAGACCGAACACCCCAACACCACCCATGTTGACCTTTCAGACTCATTCCCCAGTTTCCCCCGGGCCAGCTACAAGAGAGCCGGGGATGCCCTAGGGCCTCAGAGTCACCAGTCAGCCACACCAACCATCCCCGTGCCTGCTGACCCTGCCTCTCCCACTCCTTCCCACAGAGCCTGATTTAAAGGCTCTGGCCCATTGCTCCCCTCGTTCAGTGTCGGGGGACCTGGTGTTTCTCTATGTCTCTCTCATAGCTGGGCACGGCCCCTCCTCTCGGCATCTGAGGCCAGATAACAAACTGTCTTTTCAACAACAGTCACCTGCTGACCTTCCCATACCTAGATGATAACAACACCTATGTCTTACAGCAGGCTGTTAGAAAGCGATGTGGCCACTCTAACATCCTTACCCTCCATCTTTTCCTGATACAATGACCCTTAGGTGGGCCTGAGGGTCTTCTGCCTTTCTCAGCTGGGGCTCCTCAGTACATAACTACCCCAGGCTGCATGCACAGAGGTTAAGTGGTTAGAAACAGATGCCGTGGGGGACCAGGGCTTGATTGTCTCGGAGAACACAGCTGGGAGGAGGTGCAAAGGACAAAGGCCATGGCCCTAGAGTTGGTGTACTGTGCAACCATCTGGGGTGCGGGAGCCTTTAACCCTGACTCACAGAAGCCCTCTGACCTGCCAGGGTTGGGATGCAGGTGTCATGGTGGGGGGCCCCACACCTGTGCAGCCCAGGCCAATGTTACCTGCGCTCGGTGCTCCCCGACAGCGAACTGTATGACTGCGACACCTGGGCTGTGGCTGTCTTCGATCCTCTCCACCGTGCTGGAGTCAATCTTGAGGTCATTGCTGATCTCCGCACTCTGGATGAAGTCTTCTGTTTTCAAGTCCTCCACCTTTTTCAGCTCCCCGTTGGCCAACTGGATGATGGACCCTTTCGTGAAGTAGGGCGGCAAGGTGGGGGGTGCCGCCGCAGGGGAGGCCACCGACTGTACTACAGGCAGGTGGATCTGGGCCTGCACCATGGCTGGGTAAGCGGCCTGGGTGACCAGGGCCTCAGGGCTGAAGTTCTCGGTCTTGGGCAGGGCGGTGGTGACAAAGGTGTGAGGCACTGCAGCGAAGTGTGGCGACGACGTGACGATGGCAGAGGCTGCCCCCGACGCCTCCATGTCGGTGCCGCCCACCGGGATGAGCAGGGGCTGGGTGCCCGGGATGACCAGGTGCTGGGGCAGGCTACCAGCGTAGGTGATCGCCTGCTGCTGGCCGCTCAGGTAGCCGATGACAGGAGGCTGCGTGCCTGCATAGAAGGCTGTGGCAGGCAGTCCAACCGGCAGAGGCTCTGAAGCACTGTGTGTGGTCTGGATGACCGTGTGGGGTGACAGCGCATAGGACCTGTGGCTCGGCTTCCCTAAGTGCAGGCCACCCTTGTCGTTGAGGGTGGATGGCGAAGCCTCACGGTGTGTGGCCTGCTGCACCTCCAGGTCGGCCGTGGGTGTGGTGCTGTTGGGCAGGACCATCACAGAGGCCCGCACACCCGAGGTCTCTCGGCTGCTGTAGTCTGCGGGGCTTGAGTGGACCACCACGTGCCTGGGCTCGTAGGGGTGAGGCACCGACTTGCTGCCGGCCTTGCTCAGGCCCAGGTCGGCTGAGGATGGAGCCCCATATCGCCGGCTCTTCTCCATCTCCCCATTCAGCACCTCCTTGGCCTGCTGCAGCCGACTGCTCTCGGCTTTCTTGGTGGGCTCCCGAGGGACGAAGTGGCCCCCGGAGTCGGTGTACTGCACCACCACCTGGGACGAGGGCCCTAGGGTGAGCGTGTGCGGGATCATCGTCTGATGGGGGTGGAGGTGCACCGGGATGGCTGGGGGAGAGGCTGGCCGGCCAGAGCTCTGCGGAGAGCCAGAAATGTGGATGTACTGGTTCTGCTGGGCAGGTGGGGGGGACCCCGGGGTGATGAGCCCTGGGGCCCGGCCGAGGTGTGGTGGCGGCTGTGGCGGCTCACCCTTGTGTCCTGGTGTCTGGCTCAGGCCGCCCATGTTGGCCAGCAGCGTGGAATAGGCCTCCAGCTGGGAGCGCTGGGATGGAGTGGTAGCCCCTGCAGCGGAGGCCACGGCACTGGTGACTGGGTTGGCCGAGGGTGAGATCAGCTGTGAGGGGATGAAGCCGGCATAGGGTCCGCTATACTGGGAGGACCCGACGAACTGGAAGGTGTGAGGCAGGTGAGCATACTGCACGGGGGACACCGGGGTCCCTGACTGTGGGGGAGGGTACGCCGTGGGCAGTGTGGCGGACGCTGGGACCGACCTGGGAGCACTGGGCGGCGAGTAGTCGGGCCCCGTGGAGAGTGATTTGTGTAAACCTACTCCCTGCTGTAAACCAAGCTCCACAGAAGTCCCCACGGGCCCGTGCCGGCCGCCCCCGTGGCCTCGGCCACCCGGGTTGCTGGGGAGCCATGCCACACTCTCCGCCCGGTGGTTGTCGCTGGGCAGGACGGTGGCCTTCTCCTCGGAGGGCCGGCTGGTGGCGGGGATCTCGCGCTTCTTGGGTGGCAGGCATTCGTTGCTCCGTTCTTGGTTGGATTTCATTTTTCGCCGTCCCCCCTCCACGGTGGCTGTCTCACTGTCTGGCTGGCTCTGGTTTTAGTCTGATAAACGGAAAGTCACATTTGATTCCAGCAGGGGATCCAGGCGCTTCATGAGGAATCATCTCCCTGTGGGTGCACTCGGCCAACAGCAGCTCTGGATTCTGGAGGACAGGAGGCCAGGGATGGGGGTGAGGGAATGAGGGGGAGGAGGGGAAGGAAACCAACAGATCAGCACCAGGAAGAGAGAGAGAGAAAAAAAAAAAAAACATCTTGGCAAGATTAAGACTAAGGCCCTGGAATTGACATGAATTCCAACAGCCCAATTACAGCCCCAGCATGGAAGCAGAGAGCACTGGCCCCTCTGGCTGGAGAAGCACAAAGATAAGCAGCAGTCAGAACTCTGAAGCATGCACTTTTTTACGGAGTTAACACTCTCCTCTGACTTTCTCCACACTCTCTCTGCTCCCTTTGCCCTTCTCTTAGAGAGCAGAGGATGCAGTTCTTGAATCCCCCTTCCAGAAATGCTGGTTCCAGTCCTCACCTCTTCTTTACCTAGTGATGAGTTCAAAAAGCCCCCCAGGAGGAAGATACCAGCTAGACCTGCTGCAGAGCCAGGCACTGCGAGGGGCAGGTGTGCTGAGCATGTCCTGCAGGTTATTTCTGCACCCTCACCTGCTAAGGCTGAAACTCTGAAAAGTAGACCTAGCCCTGGGTCCATACTGGATCTGCAGTGAGCCTTCCCCCATGCCTGCCCACACACACACACACACACACACACACACACACACACACACCCAGGTAAGCAGAGGTGGCCCAAATCTTGGTTTCTAGACGTTTCAAAAGAATTCCCAATACAGAAACTCATGT
This sequence comes from Dinomys branickii, assembly GCA_004027595.1. NCBI lineage: Eukaryota > Metazoa > Chordata > Mammalia > Rodentia > Dinomyidae > Dinomys > Dinomys branickii. The sequence goes on along the minus strand of PVLD010000580.1, from coordinate 256,029 downwards.
GGTAATAAAAAGCCAAAAGAAATCTCTGAGCTAAAAAAAATTCACTTGAGTATAGTAACAGGCTGGGTAGGTTGAAAGTTAAGTTAGTAAGAGTTCTGCGCCTGCTTCATCCTATCTCTTGCTCTCTCCCCTTTTAAGATGTCTCTGAATTCTCCCTTCTTGCCCTCCCTTCCATCTCTCCTGGGAAAGGGCTAGCTCACTCACCCCGACACTAGAGGCAGAATCCCCTTCAGACAAAGTAGAATTGTTCACTCCAACATGGGCAAGCAGCCAATGAGCCCGGAGGCTGTTCTTACTGACATACAGTCACTTAGTAACCAGTGGGCCACTCTGTGGGCAAACCAGGGTCTACCTGGCATGAAGCAGGATGTCAGTGGCTCACCAGCAGTGGAAGGGAGTGGCCCTTATTGCTGGTGGCAGTCGTGGAGGTAAACAACGTCAAGTGCTATGATCCTGAGAGCTGTGGGGTTGGACTTTGGGAATAGCAGGTCCTCAAAGTTTTGGCATTTCCTTTCTGAACACCTTTCCTACATTAAGCTCTGATGATCAGATACAAAGCAGCAGTCTTCACATTTCATTCTTGTCCAAGCTGAAGCACTCCTGCAAGCCTTGCCTCTTCTCTCCTCTGTGCTCCGCTCTACCACCTAATTCCAAATGTCTCCCATCTGGTTGATGACCTTCCACCCTGATTGGCTGCTCTTTGGGGCAATGATTTAATGGCTGTTGTCCATTTAGCTTCAATATCAACAGGACAAAATGACAACTGAGACAGCAGAGAGTTCACCTCCTTAATGATTCTGACCGAGTACAACAAGGCAGAGGTTCAGCAATTTGATGTCTCAACACTGAATAGGATTTTTCACCTGACAAGTGGGGCTCAAAGACTGGATAGAAACAAAAAGTAAAAAGACTTGAAATATACAGCTCTGTCCAAAGAGTCAGTTACCCTCCCATCCTAGGACTTTTTCAAAATCCTACAAAACTTTGTTCTGTACAGCCCTCCCTAATAAAGAGCACAAAACATAATTTACACTCAAGGTTGATAAAGTAATTATAAGGACAGAATAAGCATCAAACCGCCCCCCCCAATAAAAATAAAACCTGTGACCCCTTTTGGCTGTCTGAAAAGCAACAATCATGGCCACTTATCTTCCGGGTCCAAAAGTCACTTTTAAGCAAGGGGACTGGATAAGCCCGCACATTCTCATACCAACCATCAAGGTTCATTTCTCAGATCTTCTTCAATATTCCACACGCCCCCTGCTGGTTCTGCAGGAGCACTGATCTGCTCCCCCCACCCCCATTCATTAGGAATGCACACACAAGAATGATATCTCAGAATGTGGAATGAGAACATTTGCATATAGTAGGCCCAGCCAGTAAGAGAATAGGTTAATTAGCTCAAGGCAGCTCTAGGGAAGAAAAAGCAGAGGCATAAAAGTCCTTTCAAAGCCAAGCAAAATGTCAAACATATTCAGCAACAGGCCTATTAGCAATGCAAATGGAAAACCGCTCCTACAGGAGAATGCACAATACACAAACTAGAAAACCCCTGCGAAGGTACTTTAGAAACCCAGCTTTTGCAAATATGGAAAAGAATGCTGAGCTCATTGTTAAAAGCGCAGGAGTTTGTCTATGCTATTTAATTGAGAGACAAGATGCTGGCTTTGTAGCCCTAATCGCTAATTGGGCTGGGTTTCGGCTAATGGACCAATGGGAACCTATCAGCTTTGACACACAAATTCAGATTTATTCTTCTGAAAAATTACTCACTGATCTATAGAACCTTTTCTAGAGATTACCAGTGACAAGCCAAGGATATCATGATCAACACAGAAGGCGTGAGCTGGTTCAAACTGATACCCACCCATTCTCCTGCTAGGTTTATTCTTTTTAAAATTTAATTTAAAAAATTTTATTTTTTAAAGAGAGGGGATCTCCCTGTGCTGCAAGGCTGGCCCTAAACTCCTGAGCTTGAGCGATCTTGTCTGCCTCAGCCTCCCGATAGCCTCCACACTTAGCCTTCTCCTAGATTTAAATTTATATTTATGTACAGCACAGCACGAAGGAGACAGGGTTCTGTAATTCAAGGAGGCGTGGGCTTTCTGTGTACGGCCCACATCTTCCCCTGACAGGGACTCTAGAGGGTAGGGATTGGATCTTGCAGTACTACCAGTGAACCATCAGAGGGCGCCACAGTATGCCGCCACGTTCCTGGTACATGGGGTGATTATTTGTGGGAGGAGGGAGAACTCTACACAGGTGGAAAACTTAAATAGGAAAACAACGAAGGCAGAGACAAACAAGGAAAAAGAAAAAAATAAAGAAGAAAAAGAATAGGATCTTGCTTCTAGGGACTCTTTCCAGTTGCACATACATGCAACTGGGGCCCTGGATTTCACCTCTGGGTGTCCCTGAGGCAACACAAACATTTCTGAGCACGAGGCCCTACACCATAACATCAGTGCTAAGTGGCCAGAGAGCTACACAAGCGCATCACACTGTATCCACATTATTATTGCAAAAGGGAAAGCAGAAGGGGAGTGAATAGAGGAATCGAGAGAAAATTTAAGATTCACTGCTTATGGGACGGCCTGGTAAATCTCCGCTCTGCATATATTCACCTTAAGGATTTACAAGTCCATAAAATGTAGCATCTACCTTTTTATATTTCTGTGTGAGTATTTTAAAATGTATCCCAGTGGCATAATGCCCTGCCAGTCAAAGTGTGGTCCTCAGCCAGCCTCTCTGGGAGCTTGTTACAAATACAGAATCCCAGGCCCTGCCCAGACCTACAGATTCAGAATCTGCACTGTAACAGAATCTCCTGATGCTTCATATGCTCAGTAAAAATGTATAAGATTAAATTTGTGATTTCTACATTCTTAAATGAACTCCTTTAGCTGCTTTTTAATGACACAGGCATCATTATAAACCAGGCGGGTGCTGTACATACACACAGCTGGTGGAGCCTTGGAGGTAGACGCCTAATATTTGGGGGAGTCCCAGCTGTTTGCCTTGGGGGTCATTAACCTCCAAACAGCTCCATGCAGCTCTGTGCCCCTTTGCCTGTGGTTCTTTCACAAAGCACAGAGAAACATTTAAGGACTTACACATTTTTATATTGGACTCAAGTGTTTCCAGGATGAAAAACAAAATCTAATAAAGAAAGCCCCAGACTTATATCTTTGCTATAATGTAGTTTAAAAAAAAGAAAACAAAACGTTTTTGCCACTATCATAGTGGATCCAGACCGAGAAGCGATAGGAAAATGAGATACTGCTGGGCTGGAGAGGTGAGAATACATGCCTGCCGACTCCAAGTCCTGTAAATAACAACCAACTGCTCGGAATAGAAGATGCTCCTGCAGTTTGATACATCAAGTTCTAAAAATGCCTTCTAAGACTGCAGAACGAACGGAGATATCTGCCCACACAGGCAATCCCAGGTTTTTCAGTCTGGGTGTGCCAGTGAATGTCTCGCCACAAATGAGAAGAAACGCAGATGGGTGGGTTGTGCCAGGGCAGGTGGCTCCCTGACCTGAAAATCCAAAATGACCCCAAATCTGAAAATCTGAGTGCCGACAGGATACCACAGGGGGAAAGCTCACAGGACAGGTTGTAGTACAAAGGTGGTGCAGGGGCTGGGGATATAGCTTAGTGGAATAAGTGCCTGCCTAGCAGGCGCAGGGTCCTGAGTTTGATCCCCAGTACCACAAAGGTGGTGCAGTAACAATACTGTAAAAAACGACTTCAGGTCATACATATACTGTGTATATGACACACAAATGATTTTTTTTTTTTTTTTGTCTTTTTGAGACAGGGTCTCACTATGCAGTTCAGGTTGGCCTTTAGCTCACTTTGTAGCCCAGGCTGGCCTTGAACTCACAATGATCCTCCTGTTTCAGCCTCCCAGGTGCTGGGATTACAGGTGTGTGCCACCATGCTTGGCTCCAAAAATGAATTTTTCAGATGAATTTATACTTCAGTTATATCCCCAAGCTACATGCAAACATTCCAAAGCCCCCAAGTACCCAGAATCCCACAAGCTACTCAAACTTGTCCTGGAAAAACTTTAAGAAACTTCAGGAGACAAAACACCAGCTATACTGCAGATGTCACAAAGACAAGGCAAAGATTCTTCAAGTCAATTTCCAGTTTTCCAGTTTCACACTGTTTAAGTGGAAGATGTGTGCCATACAGTTCAGATGACACTTTGTTTTGGTTATTAAGAGTAAGCCCAAACCTGACATCCTTAGGGTACCCAGAATGGAGAAAGTTGAGTCTCTTGACAGGCAAAATTAAGACACCTTCGTGACTGATGATGGGACAAGCATTTTTCCAAAGCACATAGATCTTATATTCTTTTTTCAAACAAATTCTTGGTTTCTAGGAGGCACAGTGGGTCTTAGTTGTCCAATGCTGGTGTGAAGCAAATAGCAATCTCTTTTTAGTTCTCTCTTTTCAGTTCTATTCAACTTTTATTAGCATTTGGTTCTTGTATTTTGAGGTGACAGAAGGCTGGAAGGAATGCTTAATATGGTGCAATTAATATTCAAATATGTCCTCAGAAGCTGGAAGTGATGGCAGAGAATCAAGAAAATTAAGATTAATGAGAATAAATATAAAAGCCTGCCCCTCACTTCAACTGCTCAATTAAGCCTAGTAGTAGTGTTGGAGAGATCGGGCTTTAGAATGGTTTAAATGACAATCCCCAGGAATTTTTTATTTGACTAAATACTCACTATGAACCAGCAGTTTGGTAGGATTCCTAACTGGCTGGAGTAATTATATGCTTCATTTAAAAACTACAATGTTCAGATTAAGGTAATAAATCCTGTAACCATTGATGGCACCAGTTAAGCTTAGTGAATAAGCTGCAGGGGAGGGATCCTGGTGAATGGAGTGTGTCCAGGGTAAAATGACCAGGTGACACAAGGCAGGTCGGTGACAGCTGAGACAATGGAGAGGCTGTGGCCCAAGGAAGTGGCCACAGTACAAAGCACCAGAATTGTTAAACATGGGTTGGGCTGTCACTCAGATTGGGTCCCTGTGCTAGTGTTATGGTTTGTGTCTCACGTCCCTTCCAAATCCTCATATAGTCATGGGGTGGGCTTCTAGATATTTGATTGATCCATAGTCCAGTGCTGGGAGTATAGGTGTGAGTGCTACACCTGCCCTGCAGTGGATCATTTGCCACTTCCTCTCCAAGGGAGAGGAAGAGGCTGCTTGCCTCCCCTGGTTGCTTTTGCTGTCTTCAGCTGCCATGAACTGCTGCCCTCTGCCATGTACCACCTTGCCTTGGAGCCAGCCGAGTATGGCCCAAAACCTCCACAGACTGTGAGCTAAATAAACCTTTCCTTCCTTAATTTTGGGCATCAGGTATTTTGTCTCAGCAACAAGGGAAAAGTAACCAAGACAGCCAGCCCAGGCTAACATAGTTAGCCACAGGTAAGTGGGGGGGACCTCGCCCTGGTTGGGGACTTGAGCTACTTGCTCTACATTGTTTTCCCATTACAAGTATTTCACAACTGTGACTCTATCACATGTCAAGGTAGCTTGCTGGTCAGCCTGGCCTACTCTCCCCTTTCCTTCTGACTGTGCCCTTGATGGCCCTCAGGGGCCTGCCTGGAGGGTTCCCAAAGAGGAAGGCCCAAAGGGCCAGTGGACTGGGGCCCAGGACACTCAGCAGATGGGGTGCCTGTGCACCTCACCCTGCCATGCTTGGATTTCCACCTCAACTCTGCACCCCAGGACATGGAATGGGATCTTGTTCTCACTAGAGGTGTGGTGAGAAGAGGCAAAGCTAGGAGCAGCATCCAGCTTGTCATTCATGCAAGAAAAAGGCCACCCAAGTGATAGACCGTACACTGATGTACTGGGGTGCACTATGGCAGACCCGTTTAATGACAAATGGTGCTCTTTCTTCATATAGGAGAGACAGAATGCATAGGAATCGGTGGGGTTGGGGTTGTCCAGGAAACCTCTGCACTGTTATCGAGCCTAACCAGGACTGCAGCTGGTGTGGCCCTCGGCATGGCGGGGCGGGGTGACTCAGGAAGAGAGGCCAGGCTGTTAGTATTTCAAGATCACAAACTCAAGGCTACCCCAGTGGCGATCCAGGCTCCAGCGGAGCTGAGACAGCAGAGAGTGCGCCTGCGCTTGGCAGGCCTGGAGAATCCAGGGGACAAACACACATTCCAAATAGCTCCCCCTCTCTAGGGTCATGAAGAGCAAGCTCAGGTCTCAGCCTACATGGGCTGCCCTTGGGCGGCGGTGGTGATACACCCGTGACGGCCTTGCCAATGCTAGTGGGCACTAGCCCCGGGAGCTGGGGTGTTCTCAGCGCCATGAAAAAAAATTTCATTTTTTGCCCTATACATTTGTAGATGGGGAAGGGAGCAATAAATACTTGTAAATTTAAAGATTAATTTTTAAATTTTGCCCAAATAGCACGGTTCCATTTACACACACACTGACTCAGGGTAGCTGTGTGTCTGGGAGTAAGCCCTGGGGTGCAGTAGGGGCTCTGTAGCAGTGCTGCACAGGCCCTGAGAGCCTCTGCTCAGCAGCAGGGTGAAGCACCACCTCCCATGTCCCCACCTAGGGCTCTGTTCCCCCATGCTCCCTCTGAGCACAATGGATGGCCTTCCCCAGGCCTCGGGCAGAGCTCTCCTTAAACTCCTGGCTTCTGCCACCACTGTGCCTAGTCTACAAGGCGACAGCGGGCGCTGGGGTGTCTTCAGAAGGTCTCGCCACCCCCAGAAACATGAGGATGGCTGTGCTGTGAGCGGGGTGCACCACAGTGGTCTGTGCCACTTGTGTGCAAGCACAGGGGACAGGCGCTGGCCAGGAGAGAACAGGCCAAGCCTGCAGCTGGGTCCTGTGATCCCTAGAAGCCACTTGCGTGGAAACTGTGGCCCTGCATCTGCGCTGCCAGTGTCCTCTGGAAGCCTGCCAGTGCTGGGATTCCTGGAAAGGCTCAAGACGGGAAAATAACCATCTGGGGCCAAGCTGGTCCCAAGTGCACTGTCCAGTAGAGGTTGTGTTGGAGTTTTTAAGAAAAGCTGGAAATGCCTTTCTATCGAGACCTTTCCTGGTTCAGTACATAAGCAAATACCTCTCTGTGTTCGAGAGTCCAGTGTGTCAGAGCAGCTTCCCATGGGCACCGCAGCTGCTGTTTATCTGCCCCTTGGGCTGCAGGCTGGGGACAGTGATACAGAGTGGGGTCTCTACAACTCCTGCCTTAGTGGTTTAGACCCTGGTCCAGAGTACACTGTGTCATGTCAGGGTGGGGAGTCCTTTCCATGGCCAGCTCGGGGGCAGCCGTGACAAGCTCAGAAGAAGAGCCCAGGTAGCACTGTTAGATCGACACCGGGAAGATGCCGTTACTGTAGGAGTGGGTTCCTGACAAAAGGGCACATTGGACCCCAACCCTCTCACACATGCATGCTCTCTGGCCCTTCTTCCTTCTACCATTATGATAGCATAGCAAGTAGGCTCCCGGCAGATGGGGCCTCTCCACTCTGAACTTCCCAAAGCCTCCTGAACTGGCAGCCAAATAAACCCATTCCATTAGCCAGTTTTGGGTATTTTGTTACAGTGGCACAAGATGGACTAAAACACCATGACACAGTATCATACGGGCCTCCTCCTGATGCAAAAGCCCCATGACCCACTGTGACCCAGCCTCCCCAAGGTACCACAGGCATGACAAATTACCAATGCTCATTTTGTGTAGGCTGGAGTGACACTTTTCACATAAGTAACAACCAGATTATGGCCATCCTAGCATAGAGACAAGAATATTGAGGCTTGGAGTGTCAGTCACTTGTCTAAGATTACAGCTGACAAATGGCAGAAATGCAATGAAAATCTTGTCAGTCTGAATCAAAATCTTGAGTTCCAGCGGTTGGATCATATGGTGGTGTTATGGTTTGTGTCTAGATGTCCCCCCAAAGCCTCGTGCAGTCATGCGTTGGGCTTCTGGAGTTTGATTGATTCATGGACCAATGTTGGGATTATGGGTGTGAGTTCTATACCCACCCTGGGGTGGGTAGATTGCATACAACATAAGGGAGGGAAAGAGGCTCACTCTTTCTGAGGCAAGAACCCTTTTGCTCTTGCTGCTTCTGCTGTTTTCCGCTGCCAGGAACTGTTGCCTTCTGCCATGTGCCACTGTGCCTTGAAGCCAGCAGAGTATGGACTAAAACTTCCACAAATTGTGAGTTAAATAAACCTTTTCTCCCTTAGTTTTGGGCATCAGGTATTTTGTCTCAGCAACAAGAGAAAAGTAACTAAGGCAGAATTTGGTACTAGAGGAGTGGGGTCGTTGCTGTGATTGTACCTGACCATGTGGTTCAAGAGCCTTTTGGAATGGATTGTGGGAAGAGTTTGGAAAGGTTCAGAGATGTGTCCTGAAACAGTACAGCTAGAACACCTTAGGCTGTTCTGTGTGGGAGATTTTGGTCAGAACTCAGAAGACCAGAAGACTGATAAAAATCCTGCTAGTAAAGACTGGGCCTGGAAAAAGGACTGCATGGGCTACTGGACTCCAGATGGTGTGTGTTATGGCTTGGCAAAAAGTTTGTCTGCATTTTGCTTGTGTTCAGAGATTTCTCTTGAGACTAAGATTAAGGGTGGTGGACAAATTACTCTGGCAGAAGAAATTTCAAGGCAGTCTAATGTTGGGGTAGTGGTATGGCTATTATTGGGAGGCTAAGCCACATTTCTGTTTCAAATCAAGAGCAAAGAGCCGAGCAGGATGATTTAAAATGTTGTGAGTTTGGGCTGGGGATATAGCTCAGTGGAATAAGCGCTTGCCTAGCAAGCACAGGGTCCTGAGTTCGATCCCTAGTACCGCAAAAAAAAAAAAAAAAAAAAAAAATGTTGTGAGTTTGGCCAGAAAAGAAGCTCTGGTAAAGGTGTAGACTACAAACATAGAACTGAGGAGATCTGGATTGCTACAAAGAACAGAATATAAAAGATGGCCTGAGGGCATCACAAGAAGCAGCAAGTTTCTACCTTTTGCAGCCTCAAAACTGTAAAGATGAAAGACTTCGCTTTGAGGAGAAAGCCACAGGGCACTATGTTCCACAATGGTGGCAACCACACCAGGTTTCAGAATGGTGGCAGCGTAAAGAATTTGTTCCCCAGAATCAGGTTGAGTAGTCATCAATCCAGGCACTTGACCCCTACAGCCAAGAAAGAAGAAAGCCTGGCTACCATTCAAGCTGGCAGAGGACCTTGGCATCATCTACATGGCACTGGCCTTAGGCACATGCAGAATGCAAGAATTCTGAGGTTAAATATGCTTCCACCATATTTCAGAAGAAGGCCTGGGAGGCCTGGCAGTGTGCTCCTGAGAGGGCAATATGTGAAGCTGTGAGGGTGAAGCCAAAGGTGCAGCGGAGACCCTACAGTTTTGGAGAAGATACGCATGTGGATTATCTGAGGAAAGCTGCAAGGCCAAAGAGAGAAGCCGTGGGAGCTACAACCACCAGAAGTGCCACAGAGGTGGAGCCATATGGAGCTCACAATTTGCCACAGATCGCCTCCAGTGTTGCATGTAGAATTACAGGATTTAATGTTTGCCTTGCTGGATTTGGGACTTGTTTGGGTCCCATTCCTTTGTATCCCCATTTGTACCTTTTGGGGTGGTAATGTTTATCTTGTGCCACTGAATGTTGGAAGTGTTTCACTTTTTATTTGCCAGGAGGTCACAGCTAAGAATTTGCCTTACATCTCAGAGGAGACTTGGGACTTGGACTTTTCAGCAATGCTGAAACTGTTAGGACTTCGGTAATTCTCAGAGATGGACTAAATGCCTTTTCTGTGGTGGTCAGGGGTGGAAGGCTATGGTGTGTGTCTAGATCCTCCAAAGCCTCATGCAGTTATGGGGTGGGCTTCTAGAGTTTATGATTTATTTATAGTCCAGTGCTGGGATTATGGGTGTGAGTGCTACATCCGCCCTAGGGTGGGCAGCCTGCACACAATATAGGGGAGGGAAAGAGGCTGCTGGCTGCACTCCTCCCTTTTTGCTCTTGCTGCTTTTGCTGTTTTCCACCACCATGTTGTCCTCTGCCACGTGACACCCTCCCTTGGAACCAGCTGAGTATGGACTGAAACCCCCACAAACTGTGAGCAAAATAAACTTTTCTTCCCTAATTCTGGGTGTCAGGCATTTCCTTGGTGGGTTTGAAAAAACATACAGTGAAACATTTGTCCTCAACCACCAGAGGTCTGGCTTTTGTCTTCTGCTATGTGAGGTGGCCACTTGGCCTCCAGAGAGCCTTGCCTCATAGCTGGACATCTGTCTGCCTGGGGCTTTGGTCACTGGACAGCTGACAGTTGGACACATGATGAGGCTTTGGGCCACACAGTCTCAATGCCAACCACCAAGAAACAAAGGTCTAAGGATCTGCGTGGCTTCAGGAGGTGCTCGAGACTAAAGTTCAACCACGAGGGCCAAGTGCAGTTGAGTTACAGTGAAAACCCCAGGCATCAACACTTGGGCAAGTGTCCCTGGGTGGCCATATTTTGTGTACAAAGTCGCATGTCAGGGCTAGGAGGATGTTACGTGGTTTCTAATTTCACCTGCAGAGGAAAGTAGGAGCTCTGGGTCTACACCCTTCCCAACCCTGCCCTAGGTCCCTTCTCCCTTGGCTGATCATTCTGGGCCTGTATAAGTATGTATAATAGTAGTCAGTGAACTCTCGGAGCCCCATAGTGAAGTATCAAAATGGGGAGGCTTGGGGAATCCTTTGAATTCCCAGTTTTGTCAGAAGTGAGAGCATTCTTTTTTGTTTTTTTTTTCATGACAGGGTCTTGCTGTATAGTTCAGGCTGCCCCTGAACTAACTATATATAGCCCAGGCTGGCCCCAAACTTGTGGCAATCCTCCTGCCACAGCCTCCCAAGTGCTGGGATTACAGGTGTGCACCACCATACCTGGCTGAGAGCAGTCTTGAGGGAACTGTTCTAACTTTCTAATTAAAGTAAATAATTGCTTATAACTGGCAATGATTATTCACTTAGACAGACCAGATAATAAAAGCAACACAATAAATGAGGCCTATCAAGGTTCTGAGACACGATTATGACAAGTCTTTGAACCTGGGCATCCCCTAATAGAGGCCAGGGACAGGCAGATGGGTGGCACAGGCAGGGGCAGGCACATTCCCCTCAGTGCGATGGGGCCTGGGCCAGGGGACCCCAGGGAAAGCCACCTTGTAGCTGGAGACCAATGGTACACATATGGAAGAAGCACTGGGCGGATCGATTTTCAAGGCATCGTATTCAAAGTGCTGGAGCAATACGACTGACCCACAGCTAACGTGCTGGTGTCTGAATACTCTTGGTCCACTAAGTAGAACTGACTTAGCCAGATATCTGCCACGGTCACTGGACACCGAGCCTCTGAACAGACCAAAGGGAGGATCTGGCTCCACCCCTGAGCTCTCTAGGTCTTTGGGGTCAGACTTTCCTCAGGGCACAGGAAATGCTCATATCTTGGCACATTACTCATGTCACTGTGGGTGTAGTTTTGCTACCTAGTAACTACAGAGCCACGTTCTCACTGAGAGTAAGAAATCATCAGACTCACCTGGGCAGCTTTTACAAACAAGACCGATGTCCAGATCTGCCTTAGACCAGCAGATTCAGAACCCCTGGAGATAGACCAGCACTGGCATTTAAAAATAAATGCACCCGAGGATTTTGAGGGCAGCAAGGTGAGAACTGCTAGTGTAAATGATCTGTAAGTCACATTTTAACTCTGAAATTCCTTAGCAGCATGACTCGGTTATTTTAAATCCAGCCTCTAATCCTTCCCTTCACCCCTGACAACGGGAAAATAATGTTCTTGTCTCCTTTACCTGCACCTTAAAAATGAAATATGTGTCTGCAATAACATACCGCTTCACACCCATTAGGATGGGCATTGAAATTGAAAGTAGGTGCTCAAATAAATGCTGTGTATCAGTGTTCACAGCAGCGTGATTCACAGTAGCCAAAAGGTGTTAACAACTCAAAGGTCCATCAACAGACTAATGGATAAGCAAAATGTGCAGCCATATCCTGGACTATTACACAGACCTTTTCCTTCCAAAGGACTGAAATTCTGACTCATGCTGCAACACAGACAAACCCTGAAACACTATGCTAAGTGAGAGGAGCCAGACGAAAAGAACAACGTTTTATGATTCCACTTATAGGAAGCTCCTAGAAGTGCCAGGTTCATAGAGACAGAATAGTATACAGCAGCTTAGTGGCTGCGGAGAGACCAAGGGACAACAGGAGTTAATGGGTGCAGAATCTGTTTGGCATGATGTGTAAGTTCTTGAGATGGCTGCACAACAAAATATGACCATACTTACTGTCATCAACTGTATACATTTATTTTATCACAAATCATCATAAAATTACATGTCATGACTAAAAAATTTTGCCAACAAACCATACTCTTGGTTTAAACTATAGAGCACTTTACTACTTCACTTCTGTGAGAATCAGCCTGCATCTCATGGCAAGAGTTCAGGGTATTTTTATACCAGTAAAACCACGGGCCTTCATTACACTCACAGAAGGAACTGTGGGCCACAGAAAGTCAAAAAAGATCTATTTCCTGCGGCCTCCAGCCCCTCCCCAACTCCATCAAGTCCTTGCTCGTTCCAGACCAAAAGCTGGCCGACAGCCGTAGGTTATATTAAAGCCACCCTCCTCTTGAGAGCAAAGGAAACTGTGGAAGGAAACCTGACGATTCCTAGAGTTGTGGACCGCACAGCACGTATCACAACACTCAACTTTGCTGCTGCAGCAGGTGGGTAATACGGACTCAAATGTGCACACTGCAGCCTGTGTCCTGTGCTGACCCACAACTACACTTGTACGAGCCTTTCAGAGTCAGGTGTCTCCTCTGCGCTTTCCATTCTGCCCCACCCGTTGCCTGTTTTCTCTTTCAGTAGTTCTCGTGCTTGAACATGCATCAGACACCCTGGAGGTCCTGGATGCTGCTGTTGCTGCTGCAGGGATCACATTTAGAGGTCCACATTTTGATTACAGCTTTCAGAACTCTTTTTCGGTTCTTCCCCGCTCAACCCCCCCCCCCCTTCTCTGCACAGAGGCCTTTTTTATCCTGCGCATGCGCTGTTCAGCAACGATGGATTTAACTGTGCCACTGGTTCCCAACTGGCTGAGTACTGCCACCCTATCCGCCATGCCTTTGCCTACAGCAGGTCCCTGACTGCACCTTCTTTCTCTAATCATTCTTAAAACCTCAGCAAAGCAATTCAGCCACTGCCACCCTTGTTTTCATGTCTTCCTCATTAGATTGTAAACTCCCCAGCTGAGCGCGTAGACTGGGTGCCAGAATCCCTTGGGACCCTAGCGATGCTATCCCTTCTCGGTTCGCACACTGGTCTCATCCTATGCCTATCTGGGAGCTCCTGCCTCCCTTGGAAACTGGCTCCTAGAAGGCGAAGCCTGTCCGGACTGCTTTCTGTGTTTTGAATGTGATTGAATCGAAAGCTGAACTTGTGATAGAAGAGAATAAAGCACTGCATTTGCAAAAACTCTGCGTTCAGAGATTCTGTTTCTAACGCTCTCCTGTGAGGCTATTAACCCCTTACAAAGAAGTAGTCAAGAGACGTCCTATATTAGAAAGTACAAGCACAGTATAAGGCCCTGCTAGAGACCTGTGCCACACCGCAGGCCTCCAGTCACATCGAATTATCCAACGCGGTTCCCAGATTATCCTCTGATCCATCTCAAGGAAACACATCAGTAACCTTTGGATGTAGTGGAAGGAATAGGTGTTTACAAAGACAATAATTTTATTGAAACCAGCCTAAACCAAGTGTAAAAAGAGCAGGAAAAGCAGCTACAAAAAAAAACAGCAACAACAAAAACAAGACAAAACAGCCAATATAAGCATTCTCTCTGAAACAAATGTTTGTTTTAAAATTAGGGTTATGACTCACACCCTGTGAATGGGTGGCTCAGTTCCGACCCTTGGAAGATGAATGTTCATTTTGAAAAGCCCGGCGAGTGGGAAACCTACTTTCCACCTGTACCGATTTCAGAGCGAGGGCGCAGAAAGGAGCCCACGGTGGCCCCGGTCGCTTCCAGTCACCAGCAAGATGAACAAAGGGATGACTGGCTACCTGCAGCTGTTTTCAATCAAAAAGCTGAAGTAATTACAGCGGCCTCTCCCTGAGTTCTCCTGCTGCCCAGCATGAAGCCAGTGGACTGTTAAGGACACTGAATGAGCTACCAGAAACCTACAGCATTTAGCTGTCATATTGTGCCTCTCCATCCTGGCTGAGTGTCATTAACTTAATCAGATATTCATTCGACAATGACAAAACAATTTACACTCTTGCCTGGATGAACAGCCCCGCCCTCTGCTCCAGGCACTCTGTCAAATCAACTGCATCTAGCAGGAGATATCAGGGCAGTTTTATTTTACATTCTTGATTTTTCCATTTAGGGTCTGGAAGGGACCCCTCTGCAGTGAAATTCTTGGATGTGCAATGACAGGGAGATGGGGGGGCTAAGATCTAAAGAGAACAGTTTTGCTTACTTGCTGCATTCAGGATGGGCAGCATTTGATTGATACTAGAGTTCTGACTGCTGGGTAAGGAGCATGTGGTTGGCTTACGGTGTCACATGGGATCTGTTGTGGGTTTCTAGCTTTTGGCTATTGGTGACCTTAGCAAAGCTATTCAACTTTCTAAGCTTTGATTTTCTCTTGAAGAAAACAGAGAAAGCATAATAAGCTCTTGCCTGTGAGGTACTTATGGGAATTGCCAGGGACAAACCAGTGGCCAGTGTGCAGGCAGGCATGTCACAAAGGTCAGCTCCGGTGATGATCCGATTTCATACACCAGGCTAGTACAGAACCTCCGATTTCGGTTGTAGCTGAGGAGAGAGACCTAGGATCCAAAGGCCCTTAATCAGAATCCCTGGTTCCTTCCCCTGTGCCTGTGTCCTCATCTCTAACGTGGGACTAGCACCAGTACTTGCTCCATAGGCTTATTGTAAGAACTTGGACCAGGGCTGGCCGACAGCAAGATCCACACACATCGGCAGCTACTGCTCCCATTCTCCTGCTTCCCTCCCTCCTTCACCATGGCCCTATTTTTACCTGTATAGAAAGGTGCCCCACACCGTCATTCCAGTTTACTTCCTGCATCATTTGTAGCAGCCAGCCCCTGCAAGGATGCTAGGTGGCACGGTCTCTAATTAGAAGGCGCCCCGCCTCACTTCCCTTAATGAGGCATCTCAAGTCTTACCAGTTCAGAGAGTTTACCAAGTCTCTAAAACTGTCTTCTTCTAGAAAGTATTCCATGCAAATATGTTGATATACCTCCCCTCCACTAGATTAAAGCTTTGTCTGCAGAATAGTCAGTTACATCTATACTGAAAAATAAAATTTAAATGTGCTCTTGTTTTACATTTGAGTTTGTATTGTTTGTTGTTGATTCTTGTGGCATAAAAAGAAACTTTTTGACTTATTTGAACACAGCAAACAGTAGGGTGTTTAGACACAGTTACTGGTAACTAAAGTTAATCCCTTTGTTCTTTACCGCTTTATCCATAACCTAACTAGACTAGGTACATAATAATAACATAAGAAATGGGTGTTTTATTTAAGGCCCTTGAAGCAAATGCAAGATAACAAATAATGCTACCATGCAGACCCAGTAACCACAATCTACCTAGGCAATGTCATGTTCCATGGACAAATGCAGAGGCAAGTGAGTGAAGGTAGCGGCCTCATCACAACCAGGCTTGTTCTCTTTCTTGCACTGTGGCCTTGGAAGACACGTATTAGTTTGTTTTGTGTTACCATAACAAAATACCTGAGGCAAGATAGTTTTGCAGAAAAGTAAACAATTTAGCTTGTAAGTACGCATGCTAGAAGTCCAAGGTCAGACAGCTTGGTCTCTGGTGAAGGCCTAATAGTAAATGGTGCCATGACAGCGGGGTGCATAAGAAGCCAGAGGGATTCAGCTCAGGGATAGACAGAATTTTAATTTTTAAAATTTTTTTGCTATACAGGGAACTCAGGGTCTTTGCACTGTGTTACATCCCCCTATTTAAAAAAAATTTTTTGAGACAAGGTCTCACTAAGTTGCTAAGTTGCCCAAGTTAGGCTTGAACTAGCTATCCTCCCACCTCAGCCTCCCAGAGTATACCCCAGGCTTTTCAACAATGTAGTCTAGGAGATCAGTACTCCCTGCTACGGGCCAATTACCTAAGGACCTCCCACAAGGCCCCACCTCTTAAAGGTCCAAGCTATCTTCTACCACCACCACCACCACCCTTGCCTCCAACACAGGAACCACTGAGGACAAAGCATACTCCAAGCACAGGGACAGAGGCAATCTCTCCGATCCTGTTTCCTCATCTGTAACCTATGAGTGGCAACAATGTACTTGCAAAAGATTGCTGTGAGATGAAATAAGATGCTCATCAGAGAGTACAGTGACACACAGAGAATCTCAAGGTCTTCTTTCCTGAGCTTCAGATGCATAGTGTGAGCTCCTGCCCAGAATTTCTGCTTGGATGCATCAAAGTTCACTTATCAGCCCACTCAAGGCATCACCCACTGGGCTCCATACCTACACCAGTGGTTTGCTCCATTTCCCCGGCATCACTTTGAGCTGTCACTGGACCCTTTTGGTCCTGTCAATCTTTCTTCAGAATGTCTCAAGTCAGCCCATTTTGAACCCACTGCATCCTAAAGAATCTGGCTTTTCCCAGCTTTGTCCTCAGCTTTTAGGAGGTGATTGATGTCATATCCAAGAAGAGTCTTTTGGGAGTGGTGGGAGAGACTGAGTCACAGCAGGTTACTCACCCCAAGTGCCACTGTGCTCCCATTCAAATGGGATAATAATATGCATTCTGGAGGGCCAGAGTGATGATCAAATGAGATAATACATACTAAGCACTGAGTATAGTATCTGAGTACAGAATACGAATTCAATAAGTGCTAGTGAAAAACGCTTCTCATATTCAGTAGGAACTGTACAAATGCTCATTCCCTTTTAACTTCACGATTATT
Source organism: Dinomys branickii (assembly GCA_004027595.1). Classification (NCBI taxonomy): domain Eukaryota; kingdom Metazoa; phylum Chordata; class Mammalia; order Rodentia; family Dinomyidae; genus Dinomys; species Dinomys branickii. The sequence continues at coordinate 238,963 of PVLD010000580.1, read as the reverse complement.
AGAAGGTGGAGGGAATGGCCAGAATATTCTGTGAGAAATTTGCCAACATTTTTGGTCTTTTCATGATAGGCTGCCAAGTATTCCTATTTTTTTTTGAGTTTTGCTAGTATTCTTTTGCTTAGGAAACCAATTATATTCCTGACTTTTTTTTTTTTTTTTCAGAAGTTCTGCTTCATTCTGGATTGTGAAGGCTCAATATTTTCCCCTTAGAATGTAATTCCAACAGCCCGATGGGGAACAAGGCCTATTTCAGAGTTTCAACTTATCTGCCAGTATCCAAATTCCAGGATGCAGCTACAAGCAGAGACTCGGAGAAATACGGACACTATTTCATTCCAGGTCTCCCACAGAGTTTACTTTTGGGTTGAGAAATGGGGTTGAAGGAGTTTATTTCCACACAGAAGATAATTTCTTAGAACAGATTAATTTGGCTTTTCCTAAAATATAAATGAGAGGAGGCTTCCATCCAAAAAGATGTGAATGTTAGGTACCTAAATGTACTCTGTGAACATTTTACCTTGCCTGATATGTTCTTATACTTTCATAAAGATATGCCTCAGGAATTAGGATCTTCCTCCTTTCAGTGCCTTTGTGCAATGTATGGCTTACCTCCACCAGGCTTGGGTGAGCCCATGCGGTGATGGGCAGGATGGTATAACGTAGCATAAGGCAGTCATCAAATCATTTGATAACAACCCCAAGACGGGTGATAAAGGGAACCCCTCATTAACACACTCAGTAAGATACACAAAATGTAAGCTCTTGAGAACTTCCCAGCCAGTTCTCAACTACAGCTACTACAGGGGCCAGCCCTGAAGGCTGATACCAGCCAGGAACAGCTAGGGATGTACCGTGCTTTAGATTGCTGGGCTCTGTCTTCTGCTTCTCAGCTGATCTGAAATTTCCTGCAAGGACACGTGGAGGACAATCTTTTAATGAATACCACATACTTACAAGCTCTCTCACACTAACTGCCAGAGTCACACTGACAAGCAACCCACAGAACTGTGATTCATGGCCAACAAATTTCATCAAACACAAATAACTGCAAATAGCCAAAGATATGAGTGTAGGAACAAGCAGGAGCCATTGTACTACATTATTTCAAAAACATACCACAAAGCTGTAGTAATGAAAACAGTATGGTTAAAAAAAAGAACAAAAACAAACCCAGCATGGTGTAAGTATAGAAACAGCTGCACAGAACAACAGAACTAAATAAGGACTCCAGAAATAAATCCACACATTCACAGCTAATTGATTTTTGACAAAAGTACAAAGAACATGCATTGTAGAAAGATAGTCTTTTCAATTAATAGTGCTGGGAGAATTGGCTATCTATGTGCAGAAGAGTGAAACAAGACCCCTACATGTCACCAGCTAAAAAATACACGCAAAATGCATTAAAGACTTCAATATAAGACCCAAAACTCTGAAATTATTAGATGAAAACAGGGGGGAACACTTTAGGATATTGGCTGGAGTAAGGATTTGGGGAGACAATAACTCAAAAGTATATGAAACATAAGCAAAACAGGATTATATCAAACTAAAAAGCTTCTCAAGCTTCTAAAAAGCTTCTGTGGGCTAGAGATATAGCTCAGTGACACAAGCACCTGCCTGGCTAGTGCAAGATCCTGAGTTTGAGTCCTGGTACCAAAAAAAAAAAAAAAAAAGCTTCTGTAAAGCAAAAGAAGCAACAGGATGAACAGAAAGCCTATAATATGACAGAATATATTTATAATGTATATATTGCATAAAATATTTCTATTAAAAGCACGTAAGGAACTCTAAAACCTCAAGAGCAAAAACATTATTGAAAAATGGGCAATAAACTATTTCTCAAGAGAAGACATACAAATGGCTATAGGTACATTTAAAAATTCAGAATTTTAACATTCTGTATCACTACTCATCAGGGAATATACATCAGCAGCACAGTGCACCACTTCCTCATTGCAAGCATCACTGTTACCAAATAGACAAAAAGATACCAAGTGCCGGTAAAGAGGTGGAGAAAGGGAACCCTAGCATGCGGTCGGCGGCAATGTAAATTCGTACAGCATTATGGAAAACAGTACGGATGTTCCTTCAAAAACTAAAAATAGAATAACCGTGTGATCCTGCAACCACCATACTGAGCATTTTCTCAAAGGAAATAAAATCGGTAGGACAAAGAGGCATCTGTGCTCCCTTGTTCATGGCAGCACTGTCCGTAACAGCCAAGAAATGGAGACAGCCTAAGTGCCCAGCAACTGACGGATGGGTAAAAAAAATGTGGTGGCCCAGCAGGACGCTAGCCAGCCATACAAAAGAATAAAGTCCTGTCATTTGCACCAACATGGACTGAACTGGAGATCATTTCGTCCAGTGAAGTCAGTCAGGCCCAGCAAGGTAAGCATCTCATGATCTCACTCATATATGAAATCCTAAGAAGTCGAGGTCATAGAAGTAAAAAGTAGCATGATGCTTATCAGAGGCCAAGGAGAGAAGGAGGGAATGGGGCTGGGGAAGGGCTGACCAGTGAGCCCCAAGTCACAGTTACATAGGCACAATACGTTCTGGGGTGCAATGGCATTGCAGGGTGAATTAGATTACAATATACTGTACATTTTCTCAAAGGCAAAAAGGATTTGGAAAGTTCTCCACATAAAAAAATGACAAGTGTTTGAGAAGATACATGTATTTAACCTGATTTAAATATTGCACAATACATACATGTCCTAAAATATTACACGGCACCCTGATAATATATGCATGGTTTTGTTTTTGCTTACCAGTTTAAAAATTTTTAAATGAATATAGCTTAAGGAAAATAAGCACACACATACAAGATTCAACACATAGCATGCAAATTTGTGAAAACCAAAATGCAGAAGAAACCTCGAAGTCATCCACATGAGCCCATGCAGAGCACAAAAGAGCTGGCAGGAAGGAAGAAAAGACAACAGTAGTTTTCTAGAAGCCAAGTGAAGAAAGTATTTCAAGAGAATTATGAACTCTGTCAATTGATGCTCAGGGGTCTAAGTCAAAGTTGGAGAATTATTGAACTTGGCAAGATAGAGGTCAACACTGCTATCTTCCTTGAAGTGCAATGTTCTATGGAGGCCTGACAACAAAAGCCTGAATCACATGCCAGAGTCCAGAAAGACCTAAAATTATGAGACTTTTGGTAAATTTTCTCATATCTTTAAGAAACCCATGGTTCAAACATAGGAGAAAAAGATGGAGTGTTCATGATCTCTGCACAATGCTAGATTAAACTTAATGTAAGAAAAAGAAAATTTTGCAGAAGTCAGAAAATGGCTTAGTCTAGGAAAATAAAGAGATTAAGATGGTGACAGTCATCATACTTCCAGGTCATAATTATGCACCAGTACATTAGAGTGAGGATTCCCTAAGCTGATTATCAGAAATATCGTGACAAGGTAGAAACACATATTTTCTAGTTGTCCAAGATTCTGTAGGTCTGGGCTATGTCCTAGGAATCCATACTTCAAAAACATAACTCCACTGGTGCTTTGGCTTGGCAGATCCTTTGGGGGCGCTAGCACACTAGACCCCTGCACCTGAACCCCAGTAGCAGGTTAGAATCACTTGGGGAGATTTTTAAAATCCTGCTGGTTATGGCTATATCCCACACAAACTGCCTAGGGTGGGCATGGGCCTCAGCCCTATCAATGCACAGCCACGGCTGGGAGTCACTAGGTTCCTAAATCCTGAGGGAGGAACCCACTCATCTATGTGTTCCTTGTGTCCCTAGTACCCAGGCCAGGGCCTGTTAGAAAACAGTCCCTCCATCAGAAGGCCAGGCTCACTTTATTTTTAAAGCTTAAAATGTCCCAACTGTGGAAAAATGTACCACACACACACACACACACACAGACACACACACACACAGAAGAAACCCAGCCATCTCCCTTTCTCCATAAAAAGGTGGTTAAAGATGTTCTACAAATGTCTGTAAACCAGGGATAGCACCAAACCCTATACATATTATGCTTTTCCCATAGACAGAAACCTATGGTAAAGTTTACTTTGTAAATCAGGCAAAGAGATTACGCAAAGAGTACATAACAATGTGCTGTCATAGAAGTTACTGAAAATTATGAATTGTTTATTTCTGGAATTTTCCATTTAATATTTTGGACCTGAGCAGACTGTGGATAACTAAAACCTTGCAAAGCAGAACAGAGTAAGGCAGGACTATTGGCCTGAGGTCCAGGCCAAGCTATGAATGTACTGAGCTTCAGTTTTATCTGTTGGTTTATGCGGAATCTGCATTTCTTAAGCCATGATTTCCCAGAAGAGAGAATCTATTTTTTTTTCAAAGAAAGATATCTAGAGGATAGTTCAATTTCCTCGGAGCTCTGTCAAGAGTGCCAAGTGCTTTGGGGCTGCTCACAGATCAAGAAGAAAGAGCAGCTGGTATTCCACGACCTGGGCGCTGGCACCCCAATTTGTGACAAGAAATAATGCGGACAAAACAATAACCCTCATGAATATCAGACCCGGCGTTCTCGGATGAGCAGGACACTGCAGGGTAGAGCAGAGCCCTCAGTGACAGTCAGGAGCAGGCAGCTCAGCCCCCTGTAACACAGCCGCGGACATGGCCACGGGCCCTGCCAGCTGCACTCCACTGTGTCCTGTCACACACATTCGATTTCAGGGCACCCAAGTTCCCAAATCCTGCTATATACAGCTGTTTTCCTTTTTCACCTTCTTTCAGTGGAGAGAGATTTATTTTAATTATGAAGATCTCTATTGTATCACATAAACAATTTCACTCCAGGGTATATTCAATTCCTTGAACTCAGCTGCATGAAACAGAGGGAAGGTCCTCGTCATACCCCTTGGACTGACTCAGGTTTGCTTCGGTTTGCTGAGGGCAAAATCGGCCAACGTGGGCTGCCGCAGATGCCTCTGTACTTCTCACGTGACCTTGCACACTGCGTGTCCAATATCAGGGGTGCTAAGTCATGGTAATTCAATCGTAGGGAAAGCTGCAGTGGCAACCTACCGCCACCTTCCATTTCTCTCAGTGTTAACACCTACTCTTAGTGACAGGCGACTCAACTGCTGCTTTTCCAAGTTGATACACAATACGAGCACCATTACCCCGATGGACGAGTTTGGTTGGGGAGGAGAAACATCATGGACGGGACAGGGATGACTTTTTCTCCTCTGTGTCCTCTATAATAGCCACACTGTCCCTCCCCTAACTGGCAACCTGGGATGTTCTCTCACTGTTTTCTAAATCACCCAAACCTCTGGCCCCAACCACCACCTCTTAAAGGCAGCACAACTGGGCTGTCAATGTGCCACTGATGGGGTTCATGCCTTCTGTGGGACATCTCTCTAGTTCTCCTCCTGGGAGCTCAGAATTCATTAACAGGCAGGAGGAGGTAGCTTAGTAACGTTGCCTTGAACGCAGCTCTTATTTACTAAGCACATGCAACTCAGCAAATGAAGCAATTGTCTGAAGTCCCTGTTTTGGGACACATGGGGAAACATCTAAGGACTGAGTTCCCCTCCTGCCCACAATGTGCAAGTTATACCCAGCACTCTTCAGACAAAAACTTCAGCCACTAAATAACTGCCTGGACCCTGGGTTTTCCTGCCTCTTCCCAGCTCATGCTAGGCCTTAGAAGGTTCAGAGTAAAAGTTTTTCCTGACCTAATTTGGCCTCAAGTGGGAGAAGATTCTCTAGCTCTCTGGCATGGAGTTTCAAAGCAAAGGAGAAATGAAACTGGGCTATACTTAATTCCAGGCATAATCTCTATGCTGCTGGCAATGTTCAGGAAATAGCAACTTAGTTTGCCCTTCCATGAATAAATTTTTCAGAATCTACAGTGAGGGCCAAAATAATTGTTAGTATTTTCCCCATAGTCGGAAAAGAAGTACAGTAAATGACACTGTCAAAGTTTCTCATGTAAGCTGCCAAGAAAAGTATGCACTGTCTCGAAATTAAAGCACCATAAGGACAAATGAGATGATGCCGTGTCGGGAAGACTGCTTGAAATTCTTTAGGTGACAGCATATCACTTGTGCAGACCACCTTGGGTTAAGGATCTTGGGAATCCCAACATATTAACTGCATACAAAGACCAAGTTGGTCTCTTAAGAGTAACTCAAAGACAGCAAGCTAACTTGCAAATTAAGCATTTGTGAGGCCGTTTTGGCTAGATAAATCTTGAGCAAAGCTTTCAAGGTAACTTTTAAAATCACTCCAAATTCTAGGTATCTACATGAGAACAGGAATCCTGTAAAAAACTGATATGGAAAGACGTGGGTGACAGTAATATGGACCATAATACAAGGTACAACAGCTTCTTTTTTAACCTTTTCACCAACATTCTTAAATGCGAGTTTCAGCCTGAGGCCAAAATATCTATTCGGGACTCATGCAAATTAGATAAAGGTTCATCTTTATTTATAGCTATTACCTGTATAAAATGCAGCTTCTCATTTTATAGGCAGTGAAACTGAGGCTCAGACAATGTGTAATGTTAAGGTCCTTACAGCTTTAAAAGGTTTCAGTTAAATGCATACTAAGATCTGGAATTCACTCTTTTAAGTTCTAAATTCACCATGCTTTTTATATGCCCTGGTTTCCTGTGCAGGAGGAGGCTGCAGTCAAACCAGCTCACATTCTAGGAGTCTGGAGGATGGACGAGAGGTATAAACCACTAGCAAGGCTTAGGGAGGGACAGAAAAGCAAGCTGGGTTAAGCCACCAAGTACTGAAGCACTCAGGTGGGAATCAGAAGGGTACACTGTAACAAGCTCAAGGGACAGGATGCTACTGAGGAAGAGGGGAAGCTCCTGGAGCTTAGCACTCATTCAGGTTGATGAGGCGCTAAGACAGACACAGAGTACACTACTCTGGGCAGAGAACAAGTGAGAAACAGTACTGGTGCCCAGGAGGGAAGCTGAGGCTGGGAGAGATACACAAGAAGGGCTGTAAACAGGAAGAAGCATACACGCTTACCACAACTGAGGTTAGGGAGAGGAAAAGAAGGCATGAGGGGCGATGAAAACAAAGGCATAGGCTACCTGAAATGCTGCACACAAACTGAGGAAGGAAGGCGTGAACTACGACAGGCCACTGGGTTAGACCAGTGGTCCTCGGTCTCCACTCACCATCAGAAGCCCTGCCGAGTTTCTACAAGATTCTAACCCAGGACCTCAGTTGACGACCACCAGATTGCACTGTATGGCCACAGGCGACTTCAGAGAGAGAAGTTCCACAGTCCTACCATAAAGGAAAGGAATTGGCAGATTCCATGGCATCTTGAATGAGCCCCCGACCCTGAGGATCAGTGTATACATTTGTACTACCGATCGTGTTGCATTTATCCATGTCAACAGGAAATGACGTGCTTGCATTATGTATTCAGCATCTGAAAATCTCATGCCTGGGATTACACTTGCTGGGCCTCTCGCATCATCAAATGCTTGAATAAACATATGGGCTTCATGCAAGTTCCCTGAGAGTCAGGGAACACGACTGTGTTTCAATTTAAGAGAATTAAACCTCTTAGAAAACACTGTTCATCTTGTTTACTTCCTCTTTAACTGGTTTTTAAGCCTAGAGCTCATTTGAGAAAGTCCATTAGCAAATCTCAACTCCTCTGGTGGTAAAATACTGGGTAAGAAAGGAAATCCTGTAAGGTAATGAGAATCATTGTTAGTACAATTTGCTCACAAATCCATTGAGTTCCAAATCCCCGGATTCAATCAGGCACTGATCTAAAAAACTGTTTTTAGAAAACTTGTGTCTGTCCTGAACATATACACAGTTTTTGGTCACTGTGCCCTATACACCATAGTATACATAACATGCACACTGTATTAGGTACTGAGAGTCATCTGGAGATGATAAAGTACATGAGGCAGTGTGCCCAGGTTCTCCGCAAATACTACACTATTTTTATAAGGAACTTAAGCATCTGAAGATGCTTACTCCAGGGAGGAACCTGGAACCCATCTCCCAAATATACCATGTGATGAATGCAATGTGGCCCAAGAATTTGACATGTGAAGAAATTATGCAGAGAGAACACACACACACACACACACACACACACACACACACACACAGCCCACTTTTAAATCCGTCTCAATATATCACATCAGGCCCTCCTCCTTGAACATACACTCAAGACTTGCATTCTGGAAGAGCCTCATCCATTCGCAAAGGAACAGGAAAATGAATGTTTGGATTTAGAAAATAACATCTTTACTTAGTCTACATAAATTACTCCCAGGAATGAGGCGCATGTAGGGAACAGTTTTTTCAATATCGCCCATTAGAAACACTTACTTCCCCGTTTCCTGTAATTAATCTTTTATTTTCCTCTTAAATTATTTATACTTTAGGAGGTAGATCTTTGGCAGAGGGCAAGGGGAGGGAATGGAAAGGACTGACGCACTATGTACACACACCAACTTCCCGTGACGAACGTATTCACTATGTTGCAAACATGCATTAATAAAAAAATGCGTTTATTTCAGCTAATAAAAATGTTCAAGAATGTTCAAATATCTGCAGGACCCTATGCAAAGCAAGTAGTACAATACTGAATGATATTAAGCATCTGAAATGCCAAGTGCCTGTGTTAGGTGGTGGGTGAGGGACATTTCATTCATACTAAGATAGTAATAGTGATTACCATAAAGCCAAGAGGAACAAACGGGGTTAAGAGAGGGGCAACTGAACTAAATGTTTCATTCACATTCTGTTTTGAGACGGGATTCAGAAAGGTACCATACCATTTGGTATTATTTTGGTTTGTGCACATGGCTAATTATTCCTCCAGCATTTGAGATCATTTTCAAACAAACATGTTTTGCAGATATACACCCACCTTTAAAAATATGTCTTTTATCCCCTTTTCCAAAGCCTTGAGGAAGAATTTGATGGGTTGTATTAGGGGAAGGACTCTGGAAATAAATGTAGGTTGTAGGCTAAAAATGTAACTTGTCCCTAAAACTTCTATAAACAAATCACAGAAAGGGACATTGCAGTATTTGGGGTATAAGCAAAATGCCTCTCAACTTAATTTGCACATTTCCAATGTTGAGTAATAAATCTTAGTCCCAAAGATTACACTAGCCTCTCTGTTCCCAAACTTCCCCTCCTATATTCCCCTACCTGTCCGTCAGCCCACTGTCTGGTGTGAATACATCACGAGTCATTTGATTTTTCTGTGAGGCCACCTCGCATGAGGGTCTTGTGACCCTAAAGGGACAATGCTTTTGGAGTCTCAGGAAGTACTGGTTCTAAGTTTTCTACTTTCCTCAGGTGTGTGCAGGCAGCTACAGGAAAACACAGTGTACTAGTACCCAACACAATGATCTGGCAGACGCCATCTGTCCCTCCACCAGGATTGCCTGGTTCGGCATGGAGATGGCCTGTTTTCTCGACACACTGGCCAAGGGAGCCCCAGGGTGTCTCGTCACACCTGTTGACCCTTCCATAGCAGGGGCCTGCGTCACTGCTGAAACCTGTGTCACAGTACGGCAGAAGTCTGCCACAAGGGAGACCATTCCAGCCTCCTCTCCCATTATCAGCTCATGACGGTGTAGGAACAGAGCGACTGCACCTCTTCTGGGCAGAAGGCCCCGGAAGCTCAGCTCTGAGGAGCTGCTTCTGAAACTCTGCAGCTTTCTGCCCCTAACCAAGGAGCTCATGCTGGCTTTGAGATGCCAGGAGGGAGGGGCACACTGCTCATTTCAGAGTGGGGAGCGTTTAGGGAAGTCAGTGGGATGGCAGCTGCGGAGCACTGTCCACGCTCTCGTGTCCCATCTTGGTCCATGGCATGCTCCCTCCCACCACAGTGACTTCACTGTCCCCTCCTCTCGTGTCCCATCTTGGTCCATGGCATGCTCCCTCCCACCACAGTGACTTCACTGTCCCCTCTAGGGTGAAACGAGGGAGACGTGTTACACGGCTCTTCCTGTGGGTGGCATCATGGAGATGCTGGTGCCAGTTTTCTCAAAATGGAACACATTAGGCAGACAGGCACTCGGAAGCCTCCAATTTTTTTGTGGCAGTACTGGGGATTGAACTCAGGACCTTGTGCTTGGCAGGCAGGCACTTATGCCACTGAGCTGTAACCCCAGCCCCAGCCCCAGAAGCCTCTAGTGTTGAGCTAAGTGGCAGATTACGCTTTCAGAATGGAAAAGCCTGCTCTTGCTGGTAATATGTGACGCTCCTTCTCTCTCCTTCCCTCCCCCTCTTTCCTCCCTATGCCTGTACATGTGTGACTCTGTTTACGTACAGGCTTAAATTATAGCACTTAATATAATTTCTCACCCACTAACTTCCAAGCCCTTCTTTCTTTCTTTCTTTTTTTTTTTTTTTTTAATCTTTTTGAGACAGGGTTTCACTCTGTAGTTGAGGCTGGTCTTGAGCTCACTTTGTACCCCAGGCTGGCCTTGAACTTGCAATGATCCTCCTGCCTTGGCCTCCTGAGTGATGAGATTACAAGCACGCATAACCACACACAGCTCAAACCTTTACTGTCTGCTACACATTAAAAATAAATAATAGGGAAAATAGCTAATCTTCATAAAACAAACAAACAAAAAATCAGAACTAACCAACCTAAAGAAGGTAGTTTTATTTTGGCTCACGGTTTTGAGGGTTTAGTTCATGGGTGTTTGGCACTGTTACTCTTGGGTCTGGGGAGGGAGGGAGTGGTACATCATGCGGGGTGGGGGCAGACCCTGGACACCTCATGACTAGGACATGAGAGAGACAGAAGGGGCTGGGATCTCCGCATTCATTTCCAGGGCATCCTCTCAGTAACATAAAGACCTCCCCTTAGGCCCCACTTTTTGAAGGTTCCAACACCTCTAAAAAGCAGCAAGGTAGGGAACAAGCCCCTAGCGGATGGCCTTGGGGAGACATTTATCTAAACCATAGCACTGTTTACAGAAGCACTCTTCTAGTTGCAATTACAGTACCTGATCAAATGAGATGATTCATAGCTACTACAAGAGCTTCTACAATAGATATGTACAAAGCTCCTTTGTAATTTACCTCCTCCATTTCCATCCCTTACCCTTCCCTTCTTTGTTCATATCCCTCTCCATGGTATTTTACCCCTACCTAACAGAGAAAGGGGCAAATGTCCAAGTCAGCGGTGGGCCATTCAGTTTCAGAAATATAAGTAGAGATGCAGAAAGGAGAATCTATCAACTTCTAGACCTGTATTCCCTAGGCTGAAGAATTAGGTCTTTTCTTAACAAAGTGCCTGAATCACACTGGATCGGTACAGACTGAATACCTGCTATACAGCTTACGTCCATAATATGCTAATATCATATCCTATATTAACTGCTGAGTGCTTAGCATTTGCTGAGTGGATGTTTATTGGTGCCTGTCCTACTGAAAGGCACAAAATCAGAGATCAATTCAAGGTTGTGCTAAGAGTAAATAAAGTGTGAAATGGGACTCAAGCCATGGTTTAAATAAGCAAAAGCTGATGTTCTCTGACTTCTATCGATCTCTTTGGCAAGACTAACCACAGAAGGCTGAGTTTCCTTTAAGCACTGAATGGGTTTCCCCTGGGAACTGTAAAGTGCACCAGCAGGAAGGCTTCTACTTGCACCCTTTAAAACTTGCTGGTTTTCAGTGTGTTTTTCATGTCCCTTGTTTTTGTTTTCGTTTTTTTTTTTTTTTTCGCCTCAGCCAGGGGTCTCTTCATTCTGTTCTGGATTTGCTTGTTGGAACAACTTGGGGTGGTGGGTGGGGTTGGCCGTGAGTATGTAAGTGTTTCACCTCTGTTGGAGGTAAGAGCTGACATGTTTTCACCAGCCAGCCCATTGAGAGATCCCCACCCCAGAGTCAGTTGGTAAATACTGGGCCACAACACTGCATGAAATCTTTTCATTAGGCAACTCTGAACTACAGTCCTGACCTGAAACTGCTGAGGGGTGGGTTGTCTCAGGGCATCCACGTTCTGCAGACTCCAGACATGAAGTGATGAGACAATGCTTTGCAGCAGGTCCCGGATGCTGCTGTCCAAGGTCAGAACCTCAAAGTGGCCAGTTGTGTAAGTTCATGAGCTTCACTCAATGAAAGGTAGAACCCAAAAGATGTCTATGGACCCCCACTGCATTTTATTGATGCTAAACAGTGGCCCCTGGGTAGCTGATAAATCTGAAGTCACAGCTCCCAACTGGAGCCCCTCATTTGCATAAATTAACCACACAGGTTGAACGACCTGGATTAAGTAAGTGGAGGGAGCCACTTTTTAAACATTTTCAGCCAATCTTCTAGACATTTTGCAATTGAAAAAGTAAGGTATGGTTTCTCCCTGCCACTCTAGCATATTAGTGCCTTCAAAGGCTAAGGTCCCAGGTTTTTAGCTCAACAGAAAGATGAGGCATGGAAATCAGTAGGGCGGTTCCCCCAAAAGGCTAAAGATGGAACCACCATGTAGCCAGACCACTCTTTAGTGTAGACACAAAGGAATTAAAGTCAGCTTACTATGGGGACAGCTACATATCCCATGTATTGTGGCACGATTCACACAGCAAAGACGTGGAACCATTCTGGTGCCTATCAGTGGAGGGATGGATAAATACACTGTGGTACATACACACAATGGAGTAGTAGTATTCAGCTATAAAGAGGAACAAAGTTATGCCTTTTGAACTAAAAGGATGGAACCGGAACATTGAGTGAAATAAGCCAGAGTCAGAAAGACAAGTACCACATGTCATCTCTAAAATGTGGAGTCTAAAACAACAAAAATGAAAACCAAGATAACGTGAAAGTGGAAGGGAGGTTATGATTAGACAAGAGGCAAAGAGTAAGGGGGAGAGAGTTGCAAGGGGAAGTAATGAGGAGGTGGTATGATCAAAATGTTATATGCACATGTGAAAATGTTTCAATGAAGTCAAATATTTTATTGATATATTACACACTAATAAAGACATTAAAAACAAAAATACGGCACATAAAAATATGAGGTGTTGGCAAAAGCACTTATACTGCACTGCTCACTAATGTAATTACCGTTAAACACCATTTTATCATTCTACACACATCTCAGGCACTGGGCACACCACCAGTTTGTGGGATGAGGCATCATCTGACCAGTGCCTTGGCTCCTTCAAGGAGCTTCTGGTTGACCCAGGGGAGGCCCAGGCTACAACATCCAGTGGGGATGAGTTGCTCCTGTCTTCCTGGGTGAAGGTGCTAACCTAAAGCTGTATGCGGGTAGCCTGAGAAGCAGGGTGGGCCACCTCAGCCCTAATTGTTAAAAAACTGTGGAGCAAAGAGGTCAAATTGTAAGTGTTCTTTTCTTCCTTCTGTTTTATACTGCAGAAATGTCTCAATGACATTGGTAGATATAATGTCCCTAGGCCTTAGCCAGATCTGTCAGCACAAGAAAACTATACCATCACCAAACAGTAAGCTTTTTTAAAATGGGGTTTGGCTATATTTCTCAGGCTGGCCTTGAACTTCTGGACTTAAATGATCCTCCTGCTTTAGCCTTCTCAGTGGGTGGGACTTGAGGCACATGCTGTCTCTCCTAAATGTCACTGAGTTTTTGGTTCTAGTTAATCCCTAGTACACAGAACAGTTAAAGAGTGTACTCAGACTGAAACTGTTCACAACAGTGTTTAGAGAGGAGGATGGGAATCCCTTTCGGCCCAAATAGCCTGTCATGACCTCACCTTGAGGAATTACTTTCTCCTTCTTCTCTACTTTAAGGACCTCCTCCCACTCCCCCACATTTGTGAAAGACAACATCTCTCTCTCTCTTTTTTTTTTTTTTGCGGTACTGGGGATCGAACTCAGGACCCTGCGCTTGCTAGGCAAGCGCTTATTCCACTGAGCTATATCCCCAGACCCCACAACATCTATCTCGATCTGTACATGAATCATCTCTACCTATATTCCTGCCTCCAGGGGGTCTGTGAGAGATCCCTACTTATATTTTTTTCACATAATGTGGAAAATACATTTTCCCCCTGCTTGCTTCCTTTGTTCTGTGTTTCAACTCATTCCAACCTCTTCTCAGCATCAGGGATTATGTTCATTTTTGTGGTTTAATCTTGGTTAGGCCCATGGAAGTATTAAGGTAGACGATTTCAGCTGTGTACCCTTGACTACCTAGGAGTTCTTGCTGATACATGGCAAAGGGACCTTTATGACAGATTTCAGGACATGCCTACCCATTAAAGGCAACAGGAGTGATTCTAGGACTGACTCCATCTTTTGACTGCTTGTCCTCCCAGAGGTAAGCTGGGTGCTAACCATTTCCTAGGAGACTGCATCATGTCACAGAATACCTGGTTTATTCCCAATCCACCTCCCAGCTAAAGTCTAGCTTGGCCACCCTATCGGGTGACCCCTTTGTTACAATCAGGAGCAGAAATAAATTTAAAATATAACAAAAGGGACTCTTAGATTTTGTGGTTTGATCAAGAATCCAAGAGACACTTAAATATGTGTATGTACACACACACACACACACTCACACTAAAATAGATCAAATCCTCCAAGCAACTCACATGTAACACATTCACAAACATCCCAAACAGTTTTTGGCCCATAATAGAAAAGTCTTGGTTTTAATTAGCTACTGAAATGGGGGACTTACAAAAATCAGGAATGTGTGATTCTTCATCTTCTTTGTCATTTAAGAACAGTCTTACATGTAGAATCCAAATCAGAGATTTGTGATTTTTCACGACTTTCTCCCTTAGTTATCCCAAGTGAACCTCGCTTCCCAGCCCCACACTTTCCTGGACATACTGAGCCCTGCAGCATAATACAACAGCACTGCAGTTATTATCAGCCTTTGTGACCTGCAGTAACCCGAACAGGTGCGCACCACTCTGATGGGATGCACCTGCGGCCCAGGTGCTATTAATCATGTGATGCACTGGTCATGTGGGGGTAACGTGTTTCATACTGGATTCTATTTCTGTACACACACACACACACACACACACACACACACACACACCACCACCACCACCACCACCACCACCACCACCCCCCCATAGGAATTTAACCTAGGTCTGGAAACACATTCACAGGTCTGAACCAAAAGCAGAGCTGGAAAAAGTCCCATAGTTTGAGTTGCCCAATTTGCACATCCTGAATATGTGCTGGGACTTGACTGCACAGGGCACATCTTCCCAGAAGAACAGCACCATGCCTTTTTGAGCTCAAAATCAGAGGGTAGTTCTCAAGTACTGCAACATTCCTTTCTCTTAGAAGGAAATTCTAAGAAATTCTCATCTCTTTATAAGCAGAAACCATGATTATTTGATCTAGATATGTTGCTGTTCAACTAAAAGACTTTTAATTCCTCCTTGTATCCTGCAGCCTTGCAGCTAGGTGTGCGGAGACTAAACTCCAGTTGATATAAAAGTGTGGTATATTGCCACTTGTGAAGATCTTTGCAAAGGGGGCAAGATCCTTCTTCCTTTTCCCTTTCCGGAATGGTTATGTAAAGGCTGGTGCTTAAGCAGCCACATTGTGCATATAATAGAGATAGCAATAGAGACAGAAGGTCAGGACCCTGAGCCTGTGTGGCTACTGCATCTTCGCCCTGGGTTGCCTACCTCTCAACCCCTTTTATGGGAGGGAAAAATAGATGTCTATTTTAGTATGTATGAGGTGTGATAAAAATATGGTGGATAATTTAAGAAATTTATCAAGACAAAAGTCACAGTGTCATTAACATGCCCCCAATACTTCCCTTGCTTTGAACACACTTAATCCATTCGGAAGCATTTCCAGAAGTCCTCGTTTTTTCTTTTCCCCACTCATTAGTTGTGCTATCGTGGCTGCCTTGGTGTCCTGAAGCAATTCAAAATGTTTACTTCTTGCGGCCATGGGAAGAGCCAGACATCACATGGTGACTACAGTGACTACGATGAGCAAGGACACACCTCAAACTGCAGTGCATTGTTTTAATTGATTCAGGACACCAAGGCAGCCATGAAAAGACAGCCATGGCAAAGAACTTCCAGAACTGCTTCAGGAAGTGGGAAGGATGACAGGGTGTGTGCGCTCAGGGTGAGCGGGAGTCAAGCGATGTGCCTTTTACTCACGGACTTTTTCTTGAAACATTCATTGTACCGGTTGACCATACTTCGGTACATACGCATCCTGCCACCACATGAAGGGACCTAATCCTAACTGTTATTAGTAGACCTGAAAGGTCATAACAGACTTCATTTTACAGATAAGGACACTAATGATTAAAGATCAGCTTTGATAACTATCTCGCCTGGGGAAGTTGCGTTGGCAAATTCATTACATTTTTGTTTATTCTTTGAAAGACAGACGGTGAAGGCTCTATTTCATATGCCGACCAGTATCCGCTACGTGAATGCAGATGTGTACTTCACACTTCTGTGAATCTCTGAAGTCTGCCCAAATAGGCCCATATAATCTTAAATCATACAAATTCAAGGAATAAGCTATTAGATAATAAAAAAACGTAATGAACAGATGAGAATTCTCTGGCCTGCTATGTTCATGAGCTTCCACATGACTTCATCTACATCTCAGTACATAAATCTATTAACGCTACATTAATTTGCACTGATGTTTTAAAAAGCACTGAATGGGGATTTTCAAACTTGGGCAGTGAGTCAGAATCTGGAATGCACTGGACTTCAGTATGTGTTCCAGATAATCAATGGACTGTGGCCAGTCCTAGATGCTTTCACACAACACAGAAACATGCTCTGGAACTAATGGATATTACTAAACTGACAAAACTCACAGACTCTAATTTATGAGGTAAAATAAATTGACTGTGAACTCCTAGGACTCCACTGTGCCCCCTCCCCACAGTCTTCACTCACACCCATCACTCCACTGCTACAAACATAGAAGGAAACTTTCCTCCTCCATGTGCAGTGAGTGTTATGGTTTGGATCTTAAATGTACCCCAAAGGCCTATGTGTTGAAGCTTGATCCTCAGCCTGTTGTGCTATTGGTTGGAGGTGGAGCCTATCAGGAGGAAGTGAAGTCACTGGGGGCGTGGCCTTGCTCTCTTTCCTTTAGCTTCCTTGCTGCAGTGATGTGGGCAGCTTTGCTCTATCATATGCTCCAGTCGTGATGTGCTGCCTCACCACAGGTTCAAACTGATGGGGCCATTTGACCATGGACTGAAACTTCTGAAACTGTGAGCCCAGATAAATCTTTCCTCCTTTTAAATTGATATTTTCAGGTATTTTGTCACAGTGATAGAAAGTTAACACATACAGTAACTTCATGTTATCTGCCTCATCTTCTAAAACTCCTCTGTTCTTGCTTCTAGTGTCTGAAATAAAAGTGGTAGCAGAGAGAGGGGTATTATATGGTTCCTCTTCTTCTATTCTACCCCCAGAAATACTTCTACCCACAGGGACAAACACACCCAATATTCTTTTTCATTTGGCAGTACTGGGGATTGAACTCACGACCTTGTGCTTGCCAGGCAGGCGCTTATGGAACTGAGCTATATCCCCAGCCAACATCCAATATTTAACATAGGTTCTTTCCTTCCTTCCCCACCCATTATGGCCCAAAAGTTTGAAAGGGAAAAGTGCTCCCTTTCAAATAAAAGGGTTGAGTCCCAGAGTGATGGTTCTGTACTACATGATCCATTTTTAGTTCTTTAGTGAACGTCATGGATAGGGTCAGCCTCTCACAATTACGCACAAACCTCTAGCATTTACACATCCACGCCTTTCCTCCACCCTTGGTGATAAAGATGTGCCAAAGGGTTCAAGGCCTTGACTACTCCCTGCTCTCTCTGCTAATATCCAACATCTGCTTAAACGCTCGCTTGCCTTAAAGATAAATTCCCTTTCTCTGTTACTGTCCGGTGGGGCTGAAGCCTTGACTTGAAACTATCTGGCTTGAAAAACAATTTTCTCTCTCAGCCACTGCGAAGGATGACTGCTGTGTACAGTGGTCCTGAAATGCCAAGGGGGAGGCCAAGCGATCACCTGTTCTGAGCTCTGCTGCTGTTCATCAGGAAGAACAACACTGATCTGCCTGTGCTGGGGCAGGAGCCAGCAAGAGGCGGAGGCTCCGGGTACAGAGAAAGAGACTACCTGCAGGTCACCCATCCGCCCTTTTTGTTCTGTTTTGCGATACTGGGGACTGGATTTCACACTTAGCTGTCTTCCCAGCCCTGATTTTACCTTGTAGTTTTCAGACAGGATCTCACCAAGGTACTAAGTTGCCCAAATTGGGCTCAAACCTGCAATCCTCCTGCCTCAGCTTTCCAGAGTGTTGGGATTCCAGGTGTGCACCACCACATCCAGCTTAGTCTGATGTTTTTAGGAGCAGAAAGAATGCCAGTGGGGCTGATAACGTCGTGACTGTGTTTCAGAGCTCGGCCATACGTGTCACAATCTGATTTGCTCATCCCAGAATTCTGCATGAGGAGAGGATCATGAATATCCTGGGATTCAGAGGAAGGGACTGAACAACGTTAGGAGACCCAGAGAGAGCCCAGCAGGGCTGTGCCCTTCCTTGGCCCTCAGGTTGAGAGGAGCTGTTCTTTCCGCATAAACCCCGGTGTATATTTCAGAACTGTTTTCATCTGGGTCTGCCGTTTCCTTCACTTATAACAACCACAGACCCCCGAGGGGACAGAAAGAGCAGAAGCCACTACGATTGTTTCTCTTTGCTTTTATGAAGTTTCAGGAGAGAACAGAAGAAAAACAAAGCCATGTCATGAAAGGAACTGATAAAGGTGATTTTAAGAAAAATTGGGCAAATTATAAGAAATAAACTTTTTCCCTAGGTGTCTGGGGGTTATCTTTAAAACCAGTATTGCTAATATTTAAGTAAATATATTTTTTCTGATATAAAATGTGCTCATATTTGGAATTATAAATACTAAAAAGTATGAAAGTGCTCATAATCTCATAATACATAACCTTAGACCAGTGATGGCAAACATCTGAGAGCTTTCAGTGATACAAACACCCTACAGCATGGCATGTGTGCCATGGGTTTGCCACCCCTGCCCTACGTGTCATATTTATTTCATATTTATAATCCCAGTAACCTGATACAGCCACTATTTATCCCCCTCCCCATGGTACTGCAGATTGAACCCAGGACCTTCACACTGAGATATATCTGTAGTCCATTTCTTCTGACTTTGGTAGATATTACATATATAATGCATAAATATATATAAAATACATTTTACTTTTAAAGCTCACCAATATTTATGTCACTGTAAAATCAGAATTTTAAGTATGTAATTTGGAGTTTTGCTTTCACGCTGTAACTAGACTGATTAGATACAATCAACTATTTTTTAAACCAGCCAGAGAAAGGATAAGATAAAACCAGAGAGACTGTACAGTGTCAAATCCAATAGCACTGGTGAGCGGTAAATAACTTTGACTTATATATTAAGGGAACTCAATCTTAAGTCAGTTAGCAAACGCTGATTGAGTCCTAAACAGCTGACACCACCGTGGAAGTGAAGCTGGGGAGGTGGTGGAGGGTGACACAGCAATCCCACTGCTGCCGCCTGACATCCTACAGCCGCAGGCGTAAGGGACCTACAGACAGTCCAGGGCAGCGGGCCTCAATGTGCTTTCACATCAAAACATTTCCACAAAGCAAATGAATGTTGTATATACCATGGTCTAAGAATAGCATTTAATTTGTTTATAAGAAGCCACAATCTAATTGCTTTAAAAGTAGCCAATTGCCTACAAATATTTGCTAGTTAAAAATGACCAGAGTTGAACACAGGGCAGCAGGAGCGAGGGGAAGGTATGGAAAGAGAAATTGAAGATGGGTATCCATGTGGATCCCACAAGGAATGTGATCATGCCGGACCACAAACGTACTAATAAAATTTTTAGAACATGAATATCTGCCCCAATACCTATACACACTAAATGTGAGCTAATCTGACATAAAAATGATGTAATTACATTTCTTTGTTGTGTCTTTCCAACCAGATTGGACATTCCCAGCATGTGAAGGAGTGATCATTATATTATACTATAAACTTATTATCTTCAGAGGTATTAATATTTTAAGTTAATAATAGCCCCATTTCAGCTAGCCAGGCAAGAAGACACATGCTAGCAAAAGATTTATAAGAGGCTGTTGTGGTCTTTAGAAAAACCCCCAATATTTGAAATAATGTTTTGTAAAGCTTTTTTGAGACAAAGTCTTGCTCTGTAGTCCTGGCTGTAGTCACTTTGAGTGCAGGCTGGCCTCAAACTCATGGCAAGCCTCCTGCCTCAGCCTTCCCAGTGCTGGGATTACAGGAATGTGCCACCAAGCCCAGCTGAAATGAATTTAAGTGTTTTAGTTTATTGCCAAGTATCTAAAGAGGTACAAAAATTTACATGATTTCTTGGACTTCCTTCTCTCGTGTAATACTATAAACTACCTGTAACGTAGTAACTATGATTGGATTCAGGGCAGATAAAAGGCTCTATGCAAGTCATCTTTACATAATGTTTTCAATACACATTTTCCAAGTGTCTTGGTTACTTTTCTCTCGTTGCTGAGACAAAATACCCAATGCCCAAAATGAAGGAAGGAAAGGTTTATTTAGCATATAGTTTGTGGAGGTTTCAGTCCATACTTGGCTGGTTCTGAGGCAGAGTGGCACACAGCAGAGGACAAACATTCATGGCAGCAGAGCACAGCAAAAACAACCAGCAAAAAGGGAGGAATGGCTACAAGCAGCCTCTTCTCTTCCCTTACATTGTAAACAACCTACCCTCACCCAGGGGGCATATAGCTCTCACACAATCTCCATGCCCTCCTCTTCCACAGCTCAGGATGTTTACCAAGTAAGCACCCCAGCTTCCTCCTGAGTCACTCAGCTAAACCTCTAGATTCCCCAAGTTGACACAATGTATCAACCATAACACCAAGTCTACTTCTTGTCTATAAAACTTAAAGGAGTACTGAGGAAGCAGAAAGATGAACATCTATGTGAATTTCAGGAAGGAATCCTGCCCTGCACAGAAAGGTTGGTAGCATGTATGTAGACTCTTTCTTAATGCCCCACAGTGAGACCAAAGAAAAAGGGAAAAGCTAGTGAGAAGCGTCCAACCTAGTATGAAGAAAAAGAAAATGAAAAAGTTGGTAGAGACCGGTGAGAGACTTGGGAGTGTAATGGATGTGCACACTTGGAAGAAACTGCCCACTGAACTGAGGCACAGAGATGCAATGCTGACTGCTTTTGGTTCCTTATATGTGTAGTGCTATAAAGTGAATTTCATTTGCAAACAGCGGGTAGTAACTGTCACTTCTGAAATGCCAAGGGCCCATGGATGCAATCAACTGACCTCTTTGTGGTGGTATTGATTTTGGACACTTCACAATATGGCTGCAAAATGGTAGGGACAGGAATTTTATGTGGCAGAAAGGGGACAAGGCTGGGGGATATGAGGCTGGACAAGAAGCTCAAATTGAAGCACAAGGTCCATGTGGGTGCTCAGGTAGCTCCTTGGCTAGAGAGGGTCAGGGGGTGTCCCAGTCTGCACAGCCGGAGTACCTCTCTGTTCAAGGTTCCATCTATCTCTTGCTGTTTTGTAACTGTATGTCTATATTTATGAGGGCTTGATGAAGCGGTTTTTCCTTATAAATGGTCTGGCCAGCACCAATGACCTAAAATTCCTGCCCTGTACTTTAGTTTCTCTATGTATAAGATTTTTAGTTACTTTTCTATCTGCTTCACAGACATGTTAATGGGTACGGCCGAAAGGCAATGATGAGCCATTGCCAAACCAAAGATACACAGTATAGATCTTCTGATCTGCCCACCTGTGGTTCTGCGCAAAGGAGTTCAGCCCAGTCCAGGACACCTGGCAGTCTCTCTTTATCAGGTAATCGCCTCACACCCAGAGCAGATCTGTTATTCTCCCCACTGCTATATGAACTTTATAGCACTTTCCCATTGCTAGTAACAACCTGGCTCTAGAACTTTTATTTTCAGCAAAAGATTGATAAACTAGACATGCCACATGTACAAAATATTGGTGATACATTGTAATGGCCTTCAAAAAATGTAGCAACTGCTCAAAAACCAAATTCTTCAGCACCTGCTATGTACTTAGAATCATACCTGAGGCTTTTAGGTAAAGGGCAACAGAAAATAATAGTGTCCTTGAAAGGCACTTACAATCCAGTTGTTAAAAAAAATTAGTCCCATACATTAAAAAAAAAACAGAAAAGGAGCATATTCAGTTAAGTGCAAAATTGGAGAGTATGCTCAATTAGCAAGCTGGATGGTTTATTAGAAACAAAAGTAGCTTAATAACTTTTCTTACCATGAAACCATAGTTCAAGCCTGCTTAAACATCAAATCTGGCTTCCCACAACTGATTAACCTGAGAATGGTTTAGCACAACACTAATCCTTTAATTTAACAATCTACAAATGCCTCACATAACAAGTTCCACAGAGCCCTTTCTCAGATTCATAATGATGAGCCACATCTACGGCGCGACCCAGTGTTCGTTTTAATGAGCACCTCTGGACCTTAATGAAATAGCTTAGGTCCAAGTGTGCATCAATTAAAGAGAAGATGCCTCAAAAGGTATAAATGGTGATGGATCCTCAGTGGCCTGCTACCCCTGGTGACAGGGCTGTAAGAGTCTGTGGGCTTGTGAGATCTGCCTAGTCAGTGCACCTCCACATCAGTCTGACAGAAAGCTAAGCTAGGGCCCTGCAGGAAAGGAGGAAACAGCACCACCGACACATTATGAGAATGCTACTGAAGGAGAAGCGCCTCGAGCAGAGAACTATAACCGAGCAACAGGCAAAGTGTGACTGAAATATATCACATGTCATTTAAAAAAATTATATGAGAAGACCCCTTGCCTTCAACTCCTCTCAGTGCCCTTCCCCTCACTTCAAACACACTTATCCCATTGTTCTGTTTTTTGGAAGCAGTTCGGGAAGTCCTCTTTCGCGGGTGTCTTTAGCTGTACCAAAGTGGCTGCCTTGATGTCCTGAATCAGTTCAACATGTTTACCTACTTTGGTTGTTTTGACTTTGGGGAAAGGGTCAGAGGTCACATAGCATCAGATTTGGTGAATAAGGTGGATGAGGACATATCGTCATGGTTTTTGTGGTTGTTGTTTTTCAGGGTTTCACTATACAGTTCAGGCTGGCCTTTGAACTCACTTTGTAGACCAGGCTGGCCTCAAACTCCCAGCAGTCCTCCTGTCTCAGCCTCCTGAGTGCTAGGATTGCAGGCATGTGCCACTCTGCCCAGAACACCATCACGGTTTTTGCAATCCTGCCTTTCTGAGCAGCAGAGCTCAGCGTATGTTTGATACAATGTAAGGACACTCACAAAAGAGGACTTGGAAAGTGGCAAGAACAGTGGGATATGTGTGTTGGAAGTAAGAGGGAATATCAGGGGCGGGGATTATGGGAGTGTGTTTTTTACTGTCATACATTTAAAAACACTTAAACATTCACAGTATTTTCTGATTACCCCTGTGTGACACCCGCGATGTAACCTGTATATGCTTTGGGATGTTTTGCCAAGGACAAGACAAAGGTCTGGTACTAATCTGAGCTCCTAACAATGTCTAATTTTGCAGCAGTACAAATAAAAATGGGCAACTAAGTCCCGCTAACTTCCCTTCAGAAGAACTTGGCATGGGTTGACAGAGGAAAAAAAAAAAAAACAGTCTTCACATACAGCCTGCAACTCTGGTGCTGAGAATGGGACCACTAACGGGGTAAAGGCACCCACAGCTTGACCTCACTGACTGCCTAAGCCACCTTCTAAACAAAACTCTCCTTTCCAAACACAAACAGTTAAAGTGGCCAGGGGGTGTAGCTTAGAGCACATCTTAGCATGCACAAGGCCCTGAATTCCATTCTCAGCACTGCAAAAAAATAAACTTTATGAAGTGCAGCCCTGTTACTTAGAGTGCAAAGCAGCTCTCTTCAGGAAAAGTGTCTCTGGGGAAACAGCTGTCAACAACGCTGAGATTCCTTGATGGCCTACAGATGTTAATGCATCTCCCACCCTCCCCACCAAATTACAAAAATCAGGAAGTTAAAATAATTCTTCCTTACTTGTTCTCTCATGCTGATGATCTTAGTAGCTTCTAGGGATTTGGACAGAACGTCTGATTGGATTCTAGAGCAGGAGGAAGGCTGCGCTGTACCGACTCCCTGTCATGTGTACATGGCAGCTGGCTTGATTTTATCTGGTCATTAGATTTGTATCTTTGTTTTTTTCCTACCTGTTGCCTCCTCTGAAATGAACTCCATGGCTGTCTCTAACCCCAGCTTAGCTGCCTTCACCCACCTAAATTACTTTGAGAATCAAAAGGGTCCAAGCCATTTGCTTTGGAAGATGAACTTCTTACAAAGACAGGCCTGTGGCCACTGCATTGCCTTTTACCACAATAACAGAGAAGACTGCAGGGAAGGTGAGCGCAGCCTGTGTCTTCACTTAGCTGTGGCTCTTCCACCAGGGCTGCCCTTCAGAAGCTGTGCCCTTTCGTGCCAGCTGTGAACCCCAGGCACCCGTGGTCTCCACACCCACAGCCCTGCTGCCTCAGGGTGCCACATGGCATACTTATTAATAAATTTTCTGCATGGTTACATAAGCCCGTAAAAGAGGAACATGTAAATGATTCAAGGAGATATTCTTCACGTGGTTCTCATGAAATCTTTAATATCTCAAGACTTAGGGAAGAGCCCTCCTGGCAAGATACAATCAATTTTCATGCTTCATTAGGAAAATAGTCCTTTTAGTAATGTTACGGAAATGGCTATAGGCCAAAGAGGGGAAAATTACACCCTGTACTGAACCAAACCTCAAGATACTTTGAACTAAATTCTTTCTTCATGCCTGAGGCACATCTCAAACAAGAATAAATGCTTTCTTGGAGCTGGAGGAGGTTGTATTGGACTAGCCTGAGTACTCCCACGATTATACCTAATCTGGCAGAGCTCACATTTAACAGCTCAGTTCAGAGACTTTTTTCTCCCCTTATGGTACTGGGGATTGGACCCAAAGCCTGTACACGGAGCTACAACCCTAGCCCATTTTTAGAATTTTGAAATAGGGTCTTGCTAAGTTTCCCAGGCTAGGCTCAAATGTGTGATCCTCCAGCATCAGCCTCTAAGAATGAAGGGATTATAGGCATCTAGTACTCTGCCTGTTTTTTTTCTTTTTAAAAATGAATTTGAATGGACCATAGCTGAAACCATCAACCCCAAAACATTGCTGATGAAATGAAGGAAGCACACTGGTATATGGAGGGAGCGAGGAGGGGAAGAGAGAAAAAAATTGGAGACAGGCCATACACACAGTTTCTTTAAAGGCAAAAGCACATCATGCCAGCTTCCTAGTTTCCATTTAATTTAAAATCTATAGTTTTTTAAAGACACAGTTTCCCCAAATGAGAACCAAGTATACAAAACTGTTTCAAGACACTATTTACATGTTTTCTGACATTTAAATAGTCGATAAACTCAATTTCCTGAAAAAGAAGTTGACACAAAATTACAGTTTATGGTCTCAAAATAACCTTGGAATTGTTCAAGTTAAAAGCATTGCCATTCTGCTGTTACATTTGCTCAAGGAAGTTACCATGACTTGGTGACATTCTCAAAGGGGACGGAGTGTCAAAGAGAGATCTGCAGAGACCTAGCACTCTAGTTCTGAAATTGTTTAATTCATTTATTAGTTCACCTCTATAACCATAATTTCCAATACCCTCAAGAATTATACCACTAAATCCCTGCAGATTATTGGAATAAAACAAAACCAAATCATATTTATAATCATAACTAATAAAGGGTAGATCAGTATTCCTGCCTGCTGCAGTCTAAAGGGTTTCCCATGCACATACCCATCCACCCAAACTCTTATGGTAGATTCTCAAACCCCAAGTTTGGGGAGGTAACTAGGCTGGGAAGAGGGCACCCTTACAAAAGAGGCCAGTTCCACCGTGTGAGCATACAGCAATAAGGTGACATCTAGGAACCAGGAAATGTCACCAGTCATAGAATCTGCCAATCCCTTGAGCTTGCTCTTTCATGAGAAATACATTTCAATTGTTTATAAGCTATGCTGCTGATACTACTTTGTAATAGTAGTCAAATGGATTAAGATGTTGTCCAAAGCCAAAAATACACAAGTCAAAGTAAGTCAAGTGTGAAATCACTGTGCTGGGCTGAGCACCGTGCACTCTTCATAAATTCTCGGAAGTTACTCTGCTGGGGGTCATATGATCATCCCAGTTCTCCTGATCCCTGCACCACATGTCCCAATCAATGGTAATGCAGCATGCTGCTCTTCCTACAGCCAGAGGTGCACCTGCCTTTCTGTGTCAAGAACACACACACACACACACACACACACACACACACACACACAGGGTTTGAAAAGTGGTTCCTCCTTTCTCCGTCTGATCACCAAGAGCTATGAGAGTTAGATCACCCCGGTTACAGGAGGCTCTGGAGGGTCAGGACTGCCTGGGTTTTTAGGGGACAGAGACACCAAAAGGACCACGGTAGCACACACACATAGACATACTCCTGCCGGGGTAGCAGCCATCCAGGAGCAGAGAGGAAAACGCCTGTCTGCATGTTCCTACATCGCGTGCAGAAAGGGAGCCACAGTCGGGAACACGACAGCACCAGGGTCACATCTGAGCTGACTCTTGAAAGACAAGCAGCCACCAACAACAGAGGGGCGGCGCTCGGATAAATGGTGAGATGGATGTGAAATGAGGATAGCGGGGGAGTGTGCAGCGTGACGGGAATGGCAAGCAGTTACCTGGGGCTCCAGCAGTTGCCGCACAGTTAGACAAACGCATCACTGCACACAGTAGTGTGCACACAAGTTGGGACGGCAAGTTTAAACTCCATGCACCGCCTTCTGCTTTCCCCCACGCAATAGGTAAGGTAATTGCGAACACCGCAGGCCCGGTAACAGCCAGGTGTCCGCGTTCTGCCCCCTCTACTCCCCCTCCTACTCCTGCGCCGCTCTGCCTCCCCAAGCTGGCATCATTCTTCAAAGCGCAGGTCAAGTTCTGATTGCTGTGAGAGCCTTATCTCCTCCTACCTAGAAACTCAGAACCTTCATTGCCTTTCCAGTCTGTTGGTCTGTCCTACTGGTGCTGCCTTGTGTGTCACCACTAACGCATCATAGCTTTATAATTTATCACTCCCAAAGTACTGCCTTAGCCATCATTCCTTTAATATCTCCCCAGTCATTCTTTAGAAGTAACAATGGGCCCTTTTTCCTGATCAGCAAACTGAGGCTCCGATCAATTAAAGAAAGTTCCCAGGGTCACAGAACACGGAATTCATGAGGCCCAGACTGGCACCCAGATCTACAGAGCTGATGAACAGTGCTCTTTCCATGGTAGCCCTGGGGATTCTTTTTGACTTAGGAAATTATTCTGATGACACCTGTTTTGAATAAGTGTGTGTCTTATCTTCACAATGCAAGCTATCTGGAAGAATGATTACCAGCAGGCCTACTGTTCTATGTTCTCCATGACCTTTCTGAGCAATGCCATGCAAGCACAGAGCAGGGGCTCATTCATTCATTCACTTGATCAACAACCATATACTCAACACCTAGAAAGTGCTGGCTGGGCATTAGGGAAACAGACAAGTAAAACTTGCAGTTCCCGGTCTTGTTGGGACACAGGCACATGCAGGGGTCAGCACATGTGGAAACGAATGATTCTGTAGAGTTATCAGCAAGATGCAGAGGGGCAGAGGATGAGCAGCGAATCACTCCACCTACACATGGACAGAGCTTTTCTCGGGATGGATCTCGGGTTATAAACTCAATGCAGAAGGAAGGAAAAAGGAAAGAAAGGCAGCAAGAAGCTTAGGTGGGCCTGCATGGACCTCACACATCTGCCTGGCAGGCTACGGAACAGTTCTGCCGCCCACGGCCATGCTTTGATATGGCTGGAGGAATCTCTTCAAAGCAGCCCTCAACATGCTGGGTGGCTGCGTCTCTGCTTTTATTCAGGATGCAAACTGCATGTCCATCGCTGCCTCCTAATCTGCTACGATCTGCCCAGATGATGCTAGAATCAAGGCCCAAGTAAGGTGCCAGGAATAACACAATAGGTTCCCATTCTCAGAACACAGGAACGTTTAAGATTCATGCCCAGGGCCAGAGACTCCATTGCCATCTGTCCACCAACCTTTAAGTGAGTGTCTACTATATGCCAGGCTGACCAATTGTATAAAAAAAATTGAAGTTAATAATCCTTAAATATCATGGGGCTGTGGGCACACTGCCTCAGTCCCACACCCCTCCAAAGGCTTGGTTACTTAGCACCTAATATCCCTGTGTTGGGGTTTGTGTTTGGGTTCATTTAGGGAGATAGTACGGAATTAGTATCCATGTCACGTTTTCCTAAAGGCTTCTCTACCTGAAAATGCCAGACACACTTCAGGTATCTGGCATGTGTTGTGTATTGTGGGGCTTGAGGGAGGGGCTGACTGATCCACGTGAGTGCTTTTAAGTGGGTGCAGAAGCCTGTCTGGATCATTGTCTCTCTGCACACACACATGCAAATGTTCACAGCCTTGGAGGCAATAAATAGCTCTTCAGAGAGTGTGAGATTACATCACATCCTCTAGAGGGCCCTGTTACCTAAAATCAATGCCCGCTTGACAATCTGCTCTCCAAAAGCACTGACTCAAAACCAAAGCTATTGGGCTCGCTTTGACCTCCTCCCAAATGATCACCTTGAGGGTACCGCCATCGGTCGAATTACACCCCTCCAAATGCATATGTTAACATCTTCACTCTTTGCACTGTTCAAGGTGACCTAACTTGGACATAGGCCTGTTGCAGATATAACCAAGGTCATCCTGGAGCACAGAGGACCCTAATCTAATAGATGTTCTTGCAAAAATGAGAAATTTGAACACAGATGAGTACACAGGGAAAAGAACAAGTGAACTGGAGTGATGATCTCCAAGCCACGGGGCTGCTGAAAGCTGAGAGACCTGGAGCAGATCCCTCCCTGGCATCTGTAGAGGGAGGAGCTTGGCCAACACCTTGATCTCGGACTTTCAACCCACAGGAGCTGCTGCACGTTAAGTTACCACAGCTTGGGGCTGGGGATATAGCTCAGTGGAATAAGCGCTTGCCTAGCAAGCGCAGGGTCCTGAGTTCGATCCCCAGTACCGCAAAAAAAAAAAAAAAAAAAAGTTACCACAGCTTAAGACACTGACTTTGTAGTATTTAACCGGGCAGCCCTGCAAGCTGTTCTAGGCGTATGTAATGTGGCTTGCATAGGAAAGAATGAACTCATCACTTCGTGACTGGGATTGTTGACATCATGATACTAACATTCAACTTTTGTGAGCGTATATTCTGCTCACCCACCCAAACAAAAGCAGCCCTACTGTAAGGTAAAGACAGGGGCATTACACAGTAACCCGGATCTCTCTTCCAGGGTGGATAACTTTACAGTCCAGTCATCCATGCTGAGCACGCCATACTCTCCACTCTTTCTCTGGTAGGCACCAAAACTCCTGCTCTTTTGAGAAGTCCCCAGTGGTCATAAGTCATTGAGTGTTATTCAAATACTTAATCTAGGAGCCACTGCTATTTCTATAGTGATTTAAGCTTCTACTTACAGATTTAAAACATGGAATAACAGAATAGAAGTCTATTAAAATAGATCAAAACATCCCAAATTTAAGTTCCACTAATTGATAAGTGTGGCTATGAGTAATTTTACCCAGTGAGAAACTAAGAATTCTCTCAGAAGCTTTTGCTTTTTAGGAAATAGGATTAGGTTTAAAAAAAATTAATAATGCAGAGAAGTGAGGGTTAAGGTAGGGTGAAGAGACAGGGTATTTAAACTATTCTAAAAGTTCAAGGCATTTTCAAAGCACATTAATGTAAACAGAACTGGGAGAATATCTAGGTGGGAATACTTTGTCATTCTAGGGTTGTTCCACTTGAGCCCTTTTTTCCATTAAATGCACTTATACTTCCTTTTTTTCCTTTAAAACTGTAACACTTAAGTCTTCACTTAATAGAGGAAGCAGTAGAGCATGGGGCTCAGAGTAAATGCTCAATATATTTCATCCATTACTGATGACAATTAATATTGGATTTATGCTTAAATAAATCACCACTTATGGAGACATAATTCTCATGCATTCTGTTGCCTACACATACTGACCTGTTTATGGTCATCTGATCATTCTTTCAGTTGTTCTGTCTGAACTATTTAATATCAAAACACCAGGGACAGAGCTAGTAGCCCGGAGACAGAGATGGGTAACATGAGTCCCTTCTGCCCCAAATGAATGGTGGGTGGAGTCAGCTTGACACAGGTTACTCCTTTGGCCAATCAAGTAAAGACCAATGTGCTACTGCATAAGGAAAAGATTGACTTGGTCATTGGGAAGGTTATGAATGTAATGCTAGGTGCTGTGCTTTGCTTTGGTGCCATGAACTAAGGTTAATACCATTATCATCCATCTAAAGAGAAAGTCTGTAACAATCCTACTAGTCTCTATACAGAAAAGAAGTAAAATAGCAAATTAGTTCACACCAGTAATATCCAAATGTTATGTAGGATATGTGACTGTGTTCTCTCTCCACCCTGTCACAAACTCCATTTTGTACATCAAGGTAAGTACCTCATTAGGTGCCTGATTGCAGTTTATATAATGATGGTTTGATACCAGTTTGCATGGCACAAGCCAATCTTTGCCTTGTCACTAAGTTATAGCAATACTTCTTTCAATACATCTCCATGACAGTCATGGCTTTCAGAACACTATTCCCTCCATTGCTCAGGACATGAACCAAGAAGAAACATAGTATTTGTGATTAAAGAAAAAGAATATGGGATGCCCCAGGAAGGTGCTCTAAAAATAGTGCCTGGCCCTCCAGGGAGTGGTGTGACCATGAGCTATGACCCTGAACAAATGGCATGGAATCCAAGTGTGTGAGGTTTCTTCACATCCCTTTCATTTCTGTTCCTCCTAAGAGTTCATCCATTCACTAAGTTTACACAACTGTCTGCTCTTTCCTTGACATGTGAAACAGAAGACCTGAAAGACTTAGTTCCTCTTTTCAAAGAGTCCAGTGTCCCATGAGCAGAGATGATCATGAGAACAGGGTAGAAATCCTACACGATGAATTTTCTGGACATAAAAGCCAAGGTCAACTCCCTGGAGATGAGAACAATGTTGAGTTTTGACTGGAACACAGAAATTGCCATGTGAAACCAAGGAGAAACTAGCTGTAGTCAGAGAGGGAGCTTGTGCAAAGGCCTGTAGAATCACAGAAGAGGACATGCCACATCCGGGGAGACCAGGTAAGGCATGAAGGCCATGGAGGACCCCTGAAGGGTTAAGCAGGGACATTCTCATAATAAGAAGGCCACCCTGGTCACAGGGTGGAGGAGAAGATGGACAGGACCAAGCTCTAGAGGCAGGGACAAAAGTCAGGAGGACTTGGCAGTAGCATAGCATGTTCACTATCCTGAGGTCTGGCTTCACCTGGGGACTATAGCGATGGTAAAGGTAGGTGTCATGTGGTGGCCTCAGCACTGTGGTGACAGAAGGCGGGCTGCAGGCACACAGAGAAGAGTGTGGCTGCTGGCTGGGCCGTGCCATTCACACAAAGACTGCAGGAAACATAACACCACAGCTCCTTTCTAACTTGCTGCTTCCCTTTCCACTGTGCCTCTAGGTCAGGGATGGCGACCGTGTTAGAGCTTTCAATGATAACAAACAGCCAGCTGTGGCATGTGTGCCATAGGTTCGCCATCCCTGACTTAGGACAAAGTTACAAATGTGAACTTGGCATCAGAGCCCTCTATGGTCTCCTACACCCAGCAGGAACAGGAGACATGTGAGTGGATGTTAGATACACAAACATAACCTTCCCCACCCCATGGCATAGCATTTTCTGATTACAGGTGTGGCGCCATACGCGGCTGTTGGGAAAGAAGAGAAAGAACTTGTAACTTAATCTAAGCACAAGTGCAGAGGTTTTCCCGAGGATGTGCTCACCTCAAACACATTCCCCCTCCTGCAGCAGGGCTACAGGGCCTCCCTCTGATGCTCACCACCAATCGTTCCCCTTGCTCAGGACAGGATCTCTGTCCTTTTATTCCCCCTCACTCTCCAGCAAGGTAAAGAGCCTGGGGTTCTCCAGGTATAAGTGAGCTGCACATTCTCACCTCTGAAGCAGTAGTGACTATACTGGGTTTGTTTCCTTTTTGGTTTTATTTTTTCCTTTTCTTTTCTGCAGAGAAGACACAGTTCAGAAATCCCTGCAAACACCATTAAGGGACAGTTGCTCCAGGAGGTCTCCATCAGTCCCTCCTCCCCGTTACCCCACCCTTCCGGAACTGACAGCGTGTCAGCTGCTTGGAACACACTTTCCACAAGTTCTCTGCGCTGTTCCTGCCGCAGCAGCTCCAGCTCGGGAGACTTCTGGGTAGTGCTGACAGTCTGTTAACTATGAAAAATGGGAGTTCAGGACCAGAGGGGGCGGAGAACATTTCAACATCCTTGCAAAGGCACAAGACTGTTGGCACCGTTATGCTGAGAGCATAAGCATTTCCTTTCGGATCAGGCTGCGTCCTCAGCCTCGAACTTTTACATAAGAGACAGAGTGCGACAGCTGAGATAAAACACCACACATGGGGGGAGGGGGACTGCGCTGCTCGGGGAAGTGGCGAGGCCAAGGGAGCTCCCTGAGCCATTCTGACCTGCCACGCTGGGCCTCCGGGGCTGGGCCCATGTGGACAATGGCTCTTCTGTGGAGCAGAAATGCCTTTTGTCAAGAACACAATGGGGCAAAACTGAAAGAAGTGAAGAAATGCATTTTAAGACCAAAGGAAGCACAGAAATGTAGAGACAGAGCAATTAATAGAACTCCTTAGGTTGGTAGTCTGAATGCCTCTAAATAGGAAGAGAATACCGCTCCTTTCTACCAGTTCTACAGATGATACATCCAGCTGTTCTTTGAAGAAAAGGACCATGCTTAGTCACTATGCCTTTAAGTGTCTAGTAGCACCTGTCATACAGAAAATGTGTAATAAATGCTGGTGGCCTGAATGAACACATCTGAAGGGCGGCACCAAGCAAATCCCTAAATCACAGATGGATCAGGAAGATCAGGAGGTCAGTGAGGAAGATCAGGAGGTCAGTGATGGTCAGGAACCAGCATTCTACA
Organism: Dinomys branickii; assembly: GCA_004027595.1. Taxonomy (NCBI): domain Eukaryota; kingdom Metazoa; phylum Chordata; class Mammalia; order Rodentia; family Dinomyidae; genus Dinomys; species Dinomys branickii. Next base: position 205,755 of record PVLD010000580.1, on the reverse strand, counting down.
CTGACCTGCGGACCTTTACTCAAAGCATGAGCATCAAGATGAAACAGACTCAGAAGGCTGAGGCAGGAAGATTGCAAGTTTAAACTCAGCTTGGGCATCTCACTTAGTGAGAACCTGTCTCCAAAAAAAAAAAAAAAAAAAAAGGAATACTAACGGCTGGAATGTAGCTCTGAGTCAAAGGCCTAGGTTCAATCCCTAGTACTAAAAAAAAAAAAAAAGTTGAAGCAGAAGCAAGATGAAGTGTATCTCTCAATCTCTCATCCTAATTAAAGGCCTTTGGTCTCCACAGGACCTCTGGGCAGCCTGGCTATATTCCCTGATGGTGGCATCACACACACCTGGGTGCTGGATGAAACAGACGCAGTAGATGGCTGGGAACCTCTTCCATCTTGTGCCCAGGTGTAAGACTTCTCCACTCAGTTGGGAGAGGCAGTGCCTCGTACTGGAGTTCAGAAGCCACACACACACTCTGCTTGCAGTGGCTCTCAACCAAGGTGGCTGTTACCCACCCAGGGAGACCTGAACAGCAGCGGGTCCATGCTGGATGCTTACAATAACTTAGAGACATTACTGGAATGAGAGGGCAGGGAGGGCCAGGGGTGCCAACTGAGTCATAAAGAGGACCTCATAGCTGAGTATTGTCCTGGCTGCTTCATTATGAAACACTGCAAGTTTAATGAAACACTCTCTAAAACAGATGGCGCTGTCCTGGGGTTCTCCTCTACTTAATTACTTTCCCCATATAAAATATCGGAAAAGCACTGTCATAGGTCTTCTCTCTGAGCATGTCTGCAATAATACTGATAGCCAAAATTCATAGATCACTCACCACATGCCAGGTAGTTGTATATGTGTAACACACAATGAAAGCTCAGCCATCGTGACAAATGTAGCTGCTATTGCTGCATTTTTAAACATTCACGTGAGTAACCTTGGCCAAAGAGAAAAAAACCACTTATCCAAGAGATCTGCCATGCTGGAGGAGCTTCCGTGAGAATTTGCTGTTCTCTGACTCCAAACTCATAGGAGTGACCATTGAACAACCACTTTGGTGTACAGGAGGTGTAATATCCAAGCCTACTCTGCTCAGGGGAGCGCACCAATCTGAGGAGGTAGGCAGAGGGGTCGCCTAAGCACAGAACCTGCAGGAAGGTGAAGGGGATCCCAGGCTGGTCTGGAAGGAATTCTGTCAGTAGCAACAGTGCACAGCTCGCTACTTGCATTTGACTGCTCTCCTGCCAGGATCTTTGCTACCAAAGTATAGAATGTTCCTGACAGCAATTCTTCACAGAAAAGCACAGGAAATTCCGGGCAATGACTGAGGAGTAAGTGGTGGTTTCTTTGTGCAATACAGGATAACACCTATGTCCATTCCCAAGACCAAAGACGACAGGGTGGGGTGTTGAAATAAGGATGCAGGGGAAGTTTTGCCGCCTCTAATTAAATATATTACATCTGGTCTAGTGTGTGTCTTTTGAAGGAAGAAAGTTGCCATCTCAGTTGAGAATTTCACAAGTGACTGTGGCCAGCATTTTATGGATAATACCAAGGAGGTGACAGGATTCAGTGAGATTCCAGAAAGCCAAGGCCCCAGGAGGCCGAGTTCTAACCACAGCTTAGCAAGTGGAATGCTTGTATGCCCTTCAGTAACTTGTTTTCACATTCTGCGCTTTTGCTTATGGAGCACTAAACGTTTCTGAACCCAATATTATCTGTACCCCCAAAGCATCCATAGCTACTTCAGAAAATTTGCGGCAAAGACAAATGAAATGATGCTGTATATTTCAGGAAGCACTAGATAAATGACTATAAGAAATATATTATTGTCATGACATATTTTTTAAAAAACAGAACATGAGCATTTTTATCCCACTTTGTGTATCCTGACCACCTCTACGTCCACTGACGTAGTATCCATCAATTATCCTTCTCTCCCCCTAAGTGTGTATATGGGTGTAAAAGATAACAACTCTACGTAGCAAATACACACATTTCTAGTTATGTGTATTTGCTTCTGCAGTTTCAGAAGCAATTGATGTAAGGACTCTAAAGGGCAAGGCTTTTGTGCTGCATTTACTACTGACCTGCTGCCCAATTTCATCTGACTTCCTTCTACTTTGAGAGCACTTAATTTTCTTGTCTCCATTACCCTGGGAAAGCCCTGAGAAAGGGAGGCAGCAGTAGTCTTAGTTTCTGTACTTACTGCCAATCTTTCCACTATAAGAACTTCACAACAGATAATAACTAGTGCGTGACATACCTTCTGCTCATTCTCCTTCTGGAGAAACAGAAAACACAGAAGCCAAGAGCAGAGGATGAGTTGAAGGCACTAACTGGACATCCAGGAGTCCTATGACTAACATGGCATCCCATTCGCTATATTCCAAATGGGTGACACCAGCCCACAGAGCTCACAAGTTGGTGGCGTGTTCACTGTGCTGCGACTAACAGCTCAATCTGTTCCTGCTGAAACGTGTCACCAGTAATCGTGAGATTAACCCAGGCTCAGTACTAAGGATACTTGTGCATGCTCACCTTTTGCAAACACTCTCACTGCCTCACTTCACTAAGCCATAAAATAATTTCCTCACTGCAAGGTATGCACATAGATTATTAATTTCCACAGATGGGGATAGTGAGGCTGGTTCAGGGTGATATAGTGTACGATGTGGTCACAGTGTATGATGATGTGTAAATTTTTAAAAATGTATTATAGTAAAATATACAGTCCCGTGTACCCTCCTCAAACACTACCCTCCCCCCAGCATTTATCCCATGTCCTTGCCACTTTCTGAAGCAGCTCTGGACCTTCTCTTTCATGAATGGCTCATGTGTTGAAAGCCTGGACCTCTGCTCAAAGCATTACTGGGAGATAGAGAGGAACCTTTAGGAGGTGGGGCCCATTGGAAGTTGTTAGGTCACTGTGGGTGCGGCCTTGAAGGGGAACTTGTGCTCCTTCCATCTCTCTGTTTCCTGGCCACATGAATGGCTCTTCTCTGTCACATGCTCCTACCCTAAAACATTGTGCTGCAACAGGCCCAAAGCAGCAGGGACAAGTAACCATGGACCAAAACCTCTGAATCTATGAGCCACGGTAAACCTTTCCTCCTCCTAAATTGAGTTTTGCAGGTATTTTATCACAGTGATGGAAAGCTGACCAGCACAGGTGGGAAGATTCTAGTTCTGACTACTCCACGGCAGCCTCTCAGACATAAAATAGGTCTTGACATCCACCTCTCAGGAAGAAGGAGAGAAAAACAAAACCACCCCATGAAGGGCCTAACACACAAGGAAACACAATTCAGATGTAAATCTCACTCTTTCTTTTTAAAAGAAGCCTCTCTATGATTTACCTACAACACAGCAGGGTCTACAGCACCAAGGCAAGTGGGCCCTGTTTGCTTGGAAGAGCCCAGGCACGGCTCCCCATCAGAATCATCTCAGAGTCGTTTAGGAACCACAAATGATCACACACCTCTGACCTACTACGAAACTTGCATTTCCTGCACCAGTGCATAGAAAGTGGTTTTAAAAACAACTCCTTAGAGGAAGTCTAATCAATCAGGTTTGGGAACCACTTTTAAAAATAATGGGCTTCTCTGTAACAGAATTAAAGGGTGGCTGTGATTTTCTAAATTTGTTATCTGTTCCTTCTAGCAGGGGATATCAGCTTTAATGCAGATTTTAAAACTAACACAGGAGTTTGGCTACTTCACTAGCAAGAGAGTTTTCAAGAAGCAAGCTGACTTTGGAAGGTACTAAAGGGTTCTGGAAAAGGAATGTGCCCTACAATCCAGACCAAATTCTATGCATAGAAGGAGGGTGTGCATGGCATGGATGACTACAGGGCCTGACTATGGCCTCCATGACTCCAGTCCCTTTCACACGTTTTGCTTCTCTGCGCTCAAGATTGGCAGCCCACAGAGAAACCAGTGCCCTTCATGACAGCTTGATGGGTCTACCTTCCTCTGGTGCGCATGGCGTCTCCTCTACCCAGTAGTTCAGGGACTGGCTCCTCAGTGGGAGGGATATGAAGGCAGAGAGGCAGAGCTGGGTGGTAGACAACTCCCTGATTCCTTAAAGGAAATAAGGAATTCTTCCCAGAGGCAATCAAGACCATAACAGAAGCTTAGCCTGCCTGGTTGGCGGCAGAAATGGTACTGGCCAAAAATCATCAATAAACTCGCTGTATTCTTCCCAGAGGGCTGTTGTCAGGCTGTTCAATTTGGGGGAAATTTCAGGTTTGCCCACAGAGACACTGCACATGGGGAGGGTTGCTAAGAGCTAAAAGCAAAGACAGAAGTGCATCTGCCCGTGGATGGGGCTGGCCTAGCAATCCTCCAGACCTGAGCTTAGTAGCCATTACAAATGAGATAAAGGCCAGCCATAAATTGTTCCTAAACTGGTCTCTTTTTCTCCCTTCGCCTGAGAATCCTGAGTACCTGATGTGCCGTTAGTGGGCATTTTATCTTTCCTGAATGGTGAGGCAGTTTTTCAACTCATTCTTTATTTCTAAAATCACAAGTCAGTGGCTCTCAAAGTGTGGTCCTGGAGTCAGCTGCATAATGATCACATAGAAACTAGCCATGAATACAGATTCTCAGTCTCCGCGGTAATGCTAATGTGCTAGAAATCTAAGAACCACTATGATGGATGTCACATGGCTCCCCTTAACACCAAAAAGAAGAACTATTTTTTTCAAAAACTTGCAAAATCTTAAGAACATTTTATCTGAGTGAATTCATAAGCAAAATACAACATATTGACCCTTTTTTTTTTTGCTTAATAAAGACTATTTTCTTACACTACTAAAAGATCACCTTTTTTCTCCAATATAAAGCAGCATGATTTATAAATGATCAGATGGCAGAATTATGATAAATTATTTTAAAATATGCAAATCTACATTATTATTTCCCTTCAAATGTGTCTACCAGCATGTATGACCCACATGTCACAGGCTATCACATTAATACATCCCCACCAGCTTTACCCGCAGATGGCACATACATGACTGTCCCATGAGACAGTGTGACGGTCCCTTCAGGTGGTAGGACACCATAGCCCCATCATGCTCATGTTCAAAGTTCTATTCAGGAACATAAATCAAAACGCACTATTTGGCATCCATAGGTAACTGGAATTTAAAATAAGTTTTCTTTCACTGTTGTTTAAACAATCTACAACAAGGGTCACACATTTTCAATGTGGAATTCAATTGGATGGCCATCTTTTTCCTATAGTTATATAAGCTCTCTTTAATTTATGTGTGGCCCAAATATCATCAATCTATAAGCTTCTTTGGGTTTCTTAGACACTTCTTTGAGATAAGTCCTAAGCATATCTAAGAGTTGACAACTCTGAAATATTGATTTTTTTTGGCTTTTAGACTTTTCAGTGTTTTTGGTTATGCAGGCTACAGTCACAGTGCTGACCAGCCCTCAGGCACCCAGCACATTGCCTTGTGGTTATGAAAGGAGGCACAGGTTTATGTAGATACCTTTCCCACGTGTGTGTGTCACAGATGGGCTGGAGTGTTAACCCTTTGCTCCCAATATGCATGTCTCCTAGAACTTTCAGGAGAGCTAAAAGGAAAAAAAAAATCATTATTTTCTTCTTGGGAATATTTTCTAGCATTTTTTTCTTTATGATCAATAAAGAGAATAATACAAGATTCTATGCCACTTAGCTGTTTAACTCTCCATTATTTTAAAAAGTTGAAATTACTTCAAAAACTAACCCTGATAATTGGATCCATAAACCAATTTGCAAAGATCATTCTGTTAGCCAAAGGGAAATACTGTGGAGAGTGGGAAACCGAGAGCAGGTAGCTTGTCCAAAACCCACAGAAACAAAAACCCACTTATGACTGCACTCCACATGCTTATTTTCTAGGATGGTCCTGAACTTGCTGAGTCATGGTACTACAACTTTGTGCTTAACCACGGCCAAAGACATAGCAGCATGTTGCAGCCAGTCTGTATTGGTCTGTGAGGACAGACTGTTGAATTTCCAAGCCAGGAACAAACACAACCATTATTAAAAATTAAAGTATATATGTTTACAATTAAGTACATTACAGTGAAAACTCATTGCTTCACCATTGTCTTACTACCTTTTACTACTCTGTATCTGGCTGAGGTGAATTAGGTCTATCTACATGGTCAAAACACTACATCACAGTAGGCTACCTGCATGTCTTTCTAAGCTCATGGTGGGTGATGTCACACTGGTTGCTCAAAACTGATTACAATAAGGTCAGTATTTACAGTGCAGAAATCAGCAAATGCTACAAATCAGAACCTCTGCTGCCCCCAACTTAGTAGTTAAACATTCACCAGTCCACTATAGACATCCATTCCAGTTTTTGCTTAAGACAACTAGGAGAGAACTGAAGGACCAGTCAACCTCCCATGACTACACGCATAGGCATGCTACGTACCACCAAACTGAATGGCACTGAATCATTACTACCCAGACGTAACAATTAATCTATTACAGACCAACCTGCCCACCCCCGATTCCTTTCCATCCCCATGCAGCAATTACATCTATATTGCTGCAATGTCTAAAATAAATCCAACCCTAACACACTTCCATTTGAATTCCTAAAGTGCTGCAGATATGTGCATATATTTAGGAAAAGCTTTATATTTTATAGCTAAGTTATTCAAACCCAAGAGAAACACCTAAGGTATCTAATTTAAACTGACTTAGAAATGAGTGAATAAAGAAGCCATGATCTTGAGCTCAGTGGTAAAACCAGGTACACGGTCAGTCCTCTACATCCACGGGTCCTGCATCCACGCAGCCCACATCCACAGATTCACCAAGATTAAAAGTATTTGAAAAAGACACAGTTATGTCTGTATTTAAAATGTGCAGAATTTTCTTATAATTATTCCCTAAATAATACTGCATAACTATTATAGATAATTTTGACTACATTAAGCATTAAGTAGTCTAGAGATGATTTAAAGTACTATATAGGAGGAGGTGCCTGATTATATGCAAGTGGTACTCCATTTTTCATAAGGGACTCAGCTATCCAAGGATTTTGGTATTCATGGGGGTCCTGGAGACAATCCTGTTTATACTGAAGATGACTGTAGCTGTGTGTGCAAATTACTGTACACACACACACACTCCATTTTAAGGGGAAACAACAGTATATACATACATATGTGTACTCACATACCTACACACATACATGCACACACGCATGAGTTTTGTGTCTGGTTTATTTCTATCCTCCTCAGGAAGTTAAACAGCAAAAAAGAGAAAGAAAAAAAACCCACCATTGCCCTTTATCAGATATGTACACATTTTATCCTTGCAATATGTCTAAAGTGATTTTATGACTAAATCCTGGGAAAATGTGAGGCATGCTTGGCCAGATACAAGCCTTTCCAGGAAAAACACAGTGCTGCTCATGAACTGTAGCACTTGGAGACGTCTTTTCAACATCATGTACATTTTTGTTTTAGCTGGAGACCAAGTCCTGTTTGGATGTAAGCTTTCTTTGGCTTTCAGAGAAAGTGTAACTGGTTGTAGGATGCAGGCCTTGGCAGTGCTTGTCGGAGGGGGACAAATGAGGTGCTATTCTATGAAGCAGACCACGGTCCTAGACTCCAGCCAGGGTTAGAACCTTGAGCTGTTTTCCCAACACATTAAGCAGAAATAACCACAACTGGCCAAATGTGAACCCATCTGTCCCCTTGTCGGGAGTTTGAGACAGTCAGCTGACCGACCTTGTGGCTGGAAAGTGTTTTGGAGCCCCTTTACAGAAACTTAACTGCAGCCACAAATGGTTATGAAGAAGTTTTTAGAGGTCACTAGTGAATTTCTAATACTGTTATCCGGAGATTACAGGATGGAGTTTCCATTTTATCTCCACTCTGGTGGGTGTGTGATGATGGCTTAAGATGATGTTAGGCCACGTCGCCAACATTTTCTTGGAAAGAACCTTCCCTGCCAGTCCCTGAGAACTGGTCACAAATGGGGAGACATATGCTAGGCTGTGCGAGGACACTTTAAAGTACTCAGGCAGTCAGATCAAAAGCACACACTTTCAGGATTTCTAAAGTCAGAAACAGTGGTACATTCTTTTTTTTCCCCCTCCCCTTTGGCACTGGAGACTGAACTTATGGCCTTTGTACTGAACTACATCCCAGTGCATTTGGCATTTTGAGGCATGGTCTTGCTAGGACACTAAGCTGCTTAGGCTAGGTTTGAACTTGCAGTCCTTCTGCTTCAGCCACGAAAATGCAAAGATCCCAAGCAGGCACCACCAGGCCCAGGTGGGTGGCACGTTCAGCATAGAAATTTAATTTTCTATCTTGGTTCTTCTAGTAGATATGAGGGGGTGGGCGTGAGGGTGGGGTCTAACCCTGGTTCTCCGCTGGGGTAATGCTGTCCCCTAAGGCACACTTGGTAATGCCTGCACAATTCCACCTGTAGTGACTATAAGGCTCTGCCCACATCCAGTTAGTAGGCAGAGGCCGGGGGTGCCGCTAAGCATCTCACAGCATGTAAGACAGCAGCTACACACGGTCCATCTCCCTCCATGGCTACTTCTTCTGTCCGCATCCACAGATCCCTACTCTTCTGTCCACATGGCCCTTTGCTCCTATTTATTAATGCAAGGGGCCAGTTTCCAGGCCATCTTTTGTCACTGTAAATGTTCTAGGTTGTGCCATCTCTGCCCTTCTCTCAACTGTGGCATGCTTTGGCGACCACATGCATGGACACCTCACACAAGAATTCCTGCTTTTGGGCTGGGGAGGCAGCTCAGTGGCACAGCAGTGGCAAGCACAAGGTCCTGAGTTCAATTTCTGGTACCAAAAAGAATAATTCCTGTTTCCTTAGCCTTTCCTACAGTGACAACAACCACTTCCCAACCCCAAACTTTCATTCATCCATCAAACATTTACGCCAGGTCCCTTTCACATCTAACTTTGTCTAAAGGTATTAAGAACTATAATAATGATATTATCCTTGTTCTCTAAACATTTAGCGTATTGCGGGTGGAATCTTTATTTTGGCAGAAGGGGCTTTAAGAATTACAATCCAGAGAAAGGCTCAAGGAAGGACACAGTCTACTGTTGGCCATTTTTGTTGGTTCCCACTATAACCTAGTGACTCCCACATGCTGGGGCGAGAACTGGGGCCAACCTGGGCAAATTAAGAAAAATAAAGACAACATAATCTGTCATGACAGTAAACATATTTAATTTCTCCTGAGATTATATTATTCTCACTCTGGAGATACTAAAATGTCCTTCCTTTTTTCAAAAGATTAAGAATGTTATTTTAAGATGTCCTTACATTAAAATATAGTTAACCTGCATCTGTCAGTTTCCCAAGAAGTCTTTAAAAATCTCAGCCTTAAAATCTAGGCGATTCCTCATTTCTGCAACAGAGGAGCTTGCTGGGATCAGGGACAATCTGGTTGTAGTGGGGACTAGACTTTCTTTGATGTCACATTTGCTCTTTCAATAAGACAGAGAAATCACTATTTCTGGGTGTGGCAGGGATACTAGGAAGTGAGCTCATGCCCTTTGCCATGGATTATATCCTTGGCTCTTTCTTTTGTATTTTGAGACAGGTTCTTGCTGAATTGCTAAGTTGCCCAAGCTGGGTTCAAGTTTGCAAGTCTTCCTGCCTCAGCCTTCCAGAGTGCTGGGTTCACAGGCAAGCGCCACCATGCCAGGCCACTCACTGTACTTAATAAAAAACGGGGAGAGCTGTGCAGGCTCAGGGCCATCCTCCTTATCACATACCGTGTACGTCGACAGTGGACAGTGGCATTCTGCAGCTGTCCTTGCTCCCATCCCTGGGTGTTGCCAGAGGCAGGGCGGAAAGGAGAGAAGTAGAATTTTGTACAAAAAGAAAAAGACCTAAGGTCAGCGTGGACTTGTGATAGCTTTCCTTTTACTGTCTTTGTGAAGTTCCCATACAAGCATGAAATGGGGGCAGAGAAGACTTGAGAATCACTAAGCTATCAGAATAACACATTGGTTAGCCAAACCGGAAGCTTTCTGCATTTATGCTGTATTTTTGTGGACAGGGGTACTTTTTTTTCCTCTCACTAGGCATGTGATAAATGCTTTCTTTTTTTTGCAGCAGTGAGGACTGAACCCAATGCCTTTGCATTGATCTATATGCCCAATCCTTCTAAAATTAATTGATTGTTTTCATTTTGAGAAAGGGTCTTGCTAAGGTGCCCAGGCTGGGCGTGAACTCGCAATCCTCCTGCCTCCGCCTCCCAGAGCATTGGAATTATGGGTGTGAGTCTTGCGAAGGTTCTCTGGGCAGTTACTATCTCCCTAAGTCTAGCTGTTGGACTTTGGAGTATAACCTGGTACCTCCCAGCATAAATGACTCATCCCCATAAGACTGCTTCTAACTTACAACCTTGGTATTGTCAACAAAACTCTTAAAGAGGAAAAGGGAAAGCTATGGCTGTGACTCACTTCAGCTGAGGCCACTAAGATGGTCTAAAGTCAAAACATCAACACGAATCACGTAGGCATATTTTGCCCTCGTTAGGAGGAGTACCCCCTGGTGGAAATAGTTTGAATCTCAGGTTAAAGAGGAAATCAATACTGATTCAACAGTTCAGTTCCCAGCAGCTGCAACAATTTATTATGTTTAAGTACCTTTTTTTCTCTTTGGGTCCAACAGTTCTGCCCCTGGGATCCCTTGATTCTCTGATCTAGGGCTGCTGAATTTTCTCAGACACCACAAGGTTGAAGGAAACGAGTCTTCCACGTGGACCCCCCCCCCCTTAGTTCTATCACTTCCTGGTCACTCGATTCTCTAGAACCCAGAACATAGTATGCTCCATGCACCCACTACTCACTGGTCCCCCTCCTTGTGACTCACCAGTTGATGTCCTTTCCAATCAGAGACAGTCAGTAGAGATCAGCCAGAATGATTTTATGGCTCTTCTAACTTGTTTGAAAAAAATTAGAGACAACTGGCTTATAGCAATTTTCCGGTTAATAACACACACACAGCCCACAAGCCAAGAACAACAGAAGAGGAGAGGCAGAGAGTACATAAAACATGACTGAGAAGCCCGCCCCACTGTGCAGGAGCAGAGCCACAGCGAGCAAGGCTGAGCTGGAACAAATGACGCAAGCTGCTGCTCCCTTCCAGGGAGAATCTTACGGGGGCCCAGACTTCTCCTGTTCTCATTCACTCAACATCCAGCTCCTGCTGACCTTACGGGAAGAGCAGAGAGCATCCGATGTCAGGTCCGGGTCCTGTTGTGTGCGGGGCTATCGTCTCCCCCAGGAACAAGGGGCCAGGACTGAGGCTGCGCAGTGTGAGGTGTGGTCACGAGGTCCCAGGCTACCATGGAATCAGTCAGGAGAGGCATCTTTGCATCCCATCACACCTTACCGAACCTCTTCGAGAAAGCTGTGCCAACTCCGACAAGCTTTCTCTGGCCACCCAAATTTGTGGATATGGAATTATTTAAAAAACGAACTTTTTTTTTTTTGTACCAGGAATTGAACTTATGACCTCGTGCTTGCCAAGCAGGCACTGTGTCGCTGAGCTATAATCCCTGGCAAACTCTGCTGAAATAGCGCTTTGGATTTTGAATGTCTTGTGGATTACATACAGACATGCTTTTGTATCTACCAGGGATTGGTGTTTGGATGCCCTGCAGAGGACAAAATTCATAGATCTAAGCCATGTTCACTTTCCCATTAACTTAAGAGTCACTTCTAGAATTGTATTAGGTATTTGTTGTTACTATTATTAAAGTCATACTAGGTATTATTTATAATATCCAACATAAACACTATATTACAGTTGTTATACTGAACTGCTTAGAGAAGATAAAAATCTATATATGTTCAATTATTTTCATAGTTTCAATCAGTGCTTAGTTGAAACTGTGGGTCTGAGAGCCACAGAGAGCCCAAGAATATGGAGAGACAACTGCCTACATGGGTATAGGTACACACGTGTATGTATTCAACATACCACACACAGATACCTGTATGCATACATCCACATGTACACATAGAAAGGCTGGGGCTGTAGCATGAACCACAACTCTGCTGGCTTCAGGACTCAGCAAAACAAGTCCAACCTTGGACACACACCGTGGTTCTCACGCTAGCATGATAAACACAGGTGTCACAAGAAGCCTGGGTCCTAGTCCTCAGCTCTCCCATGGTGGATCAGGCTACTCCCATTTTCCAAGTGTAGATGGTGTGAAGAAGAGTTTTAAACCAAGCCACTTTCACCCCATATTCATTCTATCCTCTCCTCCTTCATATCACCCTCTCACATCCCGTTCTTCACCCTCCTCCATCTACAAGATGCTCCTCGTCTGAAGGAAGCGCAGACTCCAGGAGACTGGTCTCAAGCATGCAGGGCCACGCGTGACATTTCTGAGACCCGTGTGTGGTTCTTGAAGCAAGCATAAGGAAAATAAAATACTCTCTGCTATGGTGAAAGGAATTCTGTTCATTTTTTTTTTTTTTAAAGCTTCAAATAAGTGTGACAACGTAGAGACACTGGAGGGAGCTCTAAACATCTAGCAGCAGGGGAAAAAAGGCTGAAATCATGTAGTACTCGGAGACTGAACTGAGAAGTTACTACCCTTTTGGGACAATGTGGAGAGTCCTGGCTTTTCTGGTGAGTTGCTCATCTTTATTATCTATCCAGAGCAGCAGATAATTAGTGATGCCAACATAAGGGTGTGCATGTGGGGTGCCCAGGGCACGAGCAAGGGCACGAGCAAGTAAAACCACCCTTAACTTATGGCTTCTTAGCCAAAAAAGGAGGCCAATTATTCTTGGCTCCCACACGACCTCTTCAAAGTATACCCTGGCAATCTTTTCTTGGAGAGCTCTTTTAAGCAGAAAGATTTAAGAGACAGAGGAAAATAAAAGGATCGGACCCAGGAGAACCTCATTCAAGCTGGGCATGTTTTGCTTTCCCATGTTCCACGGCAAGATGCCTTGCCTTTTGGGAAGAACTCACTTGTCTTTCTCTGAAGCCACCCATGATGAGAGGGTTCCCAGCTCAAGTCTGTCCCGGGGTCTAGATGCTAATCAGACACAAGCAGCTCTGATCTGAATGGGCCTTGGGAGATGTTAAGTTTGTCGCTTTTAGGAACATGATCACAGTCAGCCTTAGTTTCCCTTTAAAAGACCAGCTCACTGGGGCAGGGTGTTGGATTTGTATTTCAGCTATGTCCCCAGCCCCCATTCCCCAGCCCTCAAGCACAGGTATGCTAAGCAGGCACTTGTGTGCATCACTTCCTGTGAGACGAGAGCGGTCGGGCTTTAATGGCTCATCTTCCTGCCCTCCCTCCAGGTCTGACTGCACAGGAGGGGCTGTCCCACCCACAACCTCACGTCTAATGCCGGATTTTCTATTAGTAATCACACACATGCTTACTTGTTTCTAGCCTGGGAAACTTTCTTCATCCAGCAATATTTATCAAGCACCTAAAATATTAATGCCACTGTATGAGGCTTGGAAGAAGTCCTGGCAGTGCTTGGGTAATTTCTCAGAGATGGGTCTTTTGGATTTGGGTCCCCTGGGATATCACAAGTGATCTGTCAACAAGTATTCACATTTTAGTCCCTTGCCTAGCCCTGCAGGACAGAGTCCGATACAGATGCTAAGTGTATTTGCATCAGTGCTCCTCAGCACAAAGGACAGAAGATAAATCTGCTCTGGATTAGTAAGTATATCACAGGCACATAAAACATTATAGGCAACTTTTGGTTCAGGGCACGTCTCTCCCTTATGGAGGAGTCAATTTATGCCCTATCAATAAAAGCCCAAAGTCCCATTTGCATGCCAAGCTGTGAACAACTATATGGTAAGAATAGAAACTCATCGATATTTGAAATTTTATGCTGGAACACCTTTGATTTTCTAGCCTAACTCCTTTCAATTCCATTTAATAGCTTCACCAAAGTCCACTCTGAAGTCATGCACCTTGGTGATGGCAGTGGTCTATGCTGTAATTCAAAGAGCACTCAGGGAGCTGGGCACAGAAAGAAAACTGACTAGTAATGTAGGAAGCAATAAAACAATCTTTATGAAAAGCACAGTTTTCATAAAATGTTAGTGCTAGAACGGAAGAGATCTCAGAAATGAACTATGCAGGCCCCATTTGGCTGATGGGCCATCTGGGCATCCGGTTGCCATGGGTGATTAGAGGAGTCCTCTGCCCAATGCCTGTCTTCTGTTCTATCAGAGATGGCCTGCAGCACACCCTGACCCTCCCTCTTGGCTAATATTTATGCACACCATGTGTGAAGTACAGCTAATGTCCTTTATAGAACACTCATGAAATCAGTCTGTGAACGAAGACATTAAATTTAATGGGAGGTGAAAGAAAAGTCAGCAAATGGGAAGAGGCACTGGATTTGGGGGCTGGGAGAAGGGCTGGGCCTGGGTGCTCAGGGCAGCATTCTCTGTACCCCCAAGCCTTCCTGAAATGACCATGAACTGTTACATGTGAAGCAGCTCTGCCCACACGGAGTTTATTTTTGGAATGGTAGACTATAAATGCGTTGGAAATATATCTGTATGTTTTCTTTTGCTTTCAAGGAAGATTCAGTGATTTGTTCAATGTGAGGTCTCAACACAACCCCTTCTACAACTTTCCTTCATTAAACTAAATGAGAGGAAGTAAGTGGACTATTTGAAGGCATAAGGAGGTAAGTAGAATTTTTAAGATTCCTTCCCTTTGTAAATTAATCATATCAAAGAGAACCTAAATGCAACACTCTTTCCAAGAGCCTAAAGGAAAATTAAACCCATTTTGATTTATTCACAACCAACAATCCATTGGGTCATCTTTATTTCTAAGGTAAGGTGAAGATCAACTAATACAATCCTAGCAAATATTTGGCATGGGATAGCTCTTGAAGGCACTGCAGGACATTTCACTTCCCTAATATCTGCACCTTGGAGTAGGGTGCATACGAGTTCACCGCTGAAGGAGGTGAGAGGTCGTCTCTGAGGATGCTGTAGCCCAGAGACAAAAACTGATGTTGCCCGAGATCACACAGGAAGGAGCAGTAACACCCATGAACCGGGCCTCAGTTTTAAACATCACCTTGTGGACCACTATCCTTATCCTAAAGTTCTAACTTCAGATTAGTGAAACCAGTACACTGCTAAGATGTTTTCCAAAAAAATGTTCTCCTCTAAGGCAATGCCTTTATGATCCAACAAAATGTAGGTGAAGGGAGTGGGATCCTACTGTGTGAACCAACGCCCAGGTGGACATCCAAATGGTGGTGGCTCTTCTCCCAAAGGTGTACTGAAATCATGGCAGGATGGTCTTCCCAAGGCAGGTCTGCCCTATGGAATACCTTTGGTACCTGCTCCCCAAAAGTAGCTCTATGATCCTTTGGATGCTAACCATGGCTCATATTGAATATCATATATAATTTGCTTATATCTCGGTTCAAATAGTGCTATGATTTGGATCTTCAGTGTCTCCTAAAGACCCACATGTTAAAGCCTTAGTTCCCAGCTTGGTGGAAACTTTAAGTGATGGGGTAGGAAAGAAGTCTTCGGTCTCTAAGGGGGTGCACTTGAAGAGGACATTAGGACCCAGGCCGCCTCCTTTCTTTGCTTCTTGGAGGCAAGCACTTATACTCTACTGTACACTCTTGCCAAGACACGCTGTCTTGCCACAGTCTAAAGGCCATGGAGGCTTCCAATCATGGCCTAAAGCTTCTGACGCTGGTTCTTCAACCTTCTCTGCAGAACTCTGAGTAGAGGCAGTAAGAGGCAAATGCTGAGAATGCTGAACAGGGGCAGAGTGGGGTCAGTAGGGCTGGGGATATGGCTCAGTGGAATAAGCGCCTGCCTAGCAAGCACAGGGTCCTGAGTTCGATCCCCAGTACCGCCAAAAAAAAAAAAAAAAACAAAACAAACAAAAAAAAAACATAGCACTGAGGAATACGACACCAAGAACATCTCCCAACCCAGGGCCTTGGAGGGGGTGGGGTCCTCCATAACATGGGCCCCCTGTCATGTTCTGCAGTTGGTTAAGAAAGTGTCTACCACTGAGGAGTTGGGGGACCCGGTTCTCTACTGTTCTTGATAACAGAGTAAATGAGTAACCACTCATCAACAGTCATGTTGTCACAGGACAGAAACAGGAGCTCATGTGACATTCCAAAAGGGTGCCTGAGGGCCTGCGAGGTCTGAGTTACTTAGAGTCTCTTTTAAATAAACTATAGTCATTGTAAACAACCGCTTCACCAAGGCCTGCTTTCCCATTCCATCTCTCAAATTTCTAGAAGAATGAGGAATGTGATGAGATGGTAATGAAAACCAGTAATTCACCCCTTATTGTCCACTAGCAGCTAAATTCTAGGTATGACTTTTGTTACTTAACTTTCATAATAACCCTTATCACTTTGATGATAAGAAACATACACGGGATTAAATAGCTTGTGCAAATTCTCACAGCTAGAAAATCTGGTAGCTGAAGTAGAACTTGAACTGAGCTGTGTCTAATTTTAAGACCCAGTTTCTACCTTGACACTCACAAGGGTATCTGGTACACAGTAGGTGTTTAATAAATACTGGTAACTGAATGAATAAACTGGCTAAGGGCCGAGCCTCATCCTTCACTTAAATTGGTTAACTATAACTCAGTCACTTAACATAGTAGGTATAGTCATTATAATCAAACCATATCCTGGGATCGATATTTGCTCCTCTGGAATAAATGACTCTGACTCACTTTGACATTTATTTTCCAAAACTCACTTAGCCCCTGCTCTGGTGTTTACTAATCAGCACAAGATGGTTACCCAGAGAGGGCATTTTGTTCCACAGCGCTGCCTCTGCTTTTGTTTTCTACCCAAAACACAGCAGTAATCAAAGAAACGTTGCAAAAGCGTAGTGTGCTAGCCAGCTTTCCTGTGGCTTAGACACAGCATTTGATACTCACAAGCTAAAAGAAGAAACGTTTCATGTAGCTCACAGTTTGGTGAAATTCATTCCATTCTTGGCGGGCTCCCAGGCAGGAATGTCCTGGCAGCAGGGTGTGGCGGAAGGAAGCTGCTCAATTCATGGCAACTAGGAAGCAGAAAAGGGGAACAGCTCCAGAGAGTGAGGGGCAGGGCACCATATATAGTACCCAAGGCCCCGCCTCCAAGACCCACCCAGACGAACTCAGGAGCCGTGCTCCTCACCTGTGAAGGGTTTCTTAATGCGATGAGGTCATTGTAGTGATGAGCACATAGTTTTTCAATTTAGAATTTGACTTTTAGTTTATATAAGTTCAAAAGCCAGTTTGTACAAGCTGAAGACAGTCTGGAGGCTATCTTAACAGCTCTCAGACACAAAGAAGAGTCCGAGCCCCTCCTTGCTCCTCCTCCTTCTCCTCACACATGTTGAGTGGTTTTGAAAAAAACTACCTGTATGAAGAGCCTGAAGTGAACACAGGCCGCAACCAGTGTAAGATCTGGGGGTTCCTACTTTCTGTGACCTGGGGCAAGTTGAAATGCCTTGTGTATCTTCCTTTCTCTTGTTACCAGCAATTCTGAAATAGTGTGACTCTGCTGTGCCTATAAGTAATGTCTCATCCCTGAAGGAATTTATCATGTAGATGATGAGATATAATCAGTTTCCATAAGCCAATTAAAGAGCCAAGCAAATGCTGAGAAGCCCTGTCTGGGGGAGGAGGGGAACCTGCCGTGACCTCTGAAGAATGTATCTGTTCACAGTACTAAGCTGAGCAGGGACAGTCCTCTCCCATGCTTGCACTGGGATTTCTCACTAACCCCTCATTGGCTATCTCGGGCTTTTGTGATGTAGCAATATTTTGGTGACTGGTTCAAGCTTTTGTGATGTAGCAATATTTTGGTGACTGGTTCAAGTGATTTGTGTAAACCTGTGTAAAGATGCTTTCTGACTTATTATTTTACACTTTACCCAAAGTTCAAATGCAAAAATCCAAATACACAAAACAGTGCAGTTAAATTATTCATTTATTTTCTAATGTTTTTTATCATCATGTGCTTCCTTCAAATTATGAACTTCTAATGAAATACACATCTATTAGAATCACATGTGAACAACTTCTGGGGAACAAAGAGAAGTTACGTCAATCTCCTTACTTCTGAAAGAGAAAGACCAATACTAAAGAAATAAAATCCTTCCCACATCAAAGGTTGAAGTGTGTGCTCTGGCAGAAAGTGACATCATACACATAATCAAAACTAACTAATTTCCATATTTTATTGACTCTTGGGCACAGCTATCACTATTACCACATTACTTCATTACCAATATTAAATTATATTCAGTTAAATGTAATGATCTGTAACAAATAAGTACTATATGCAAACACGGGAAGTATTTTATAGGCAGTACTCAGTGAAAGTCCTTGATGTGGCTGTGTTTTTGTTGTTGTTTTGTTTTGGACATAGGGTCTCACTATTTAATTCAAATTGACTTCAAACTCATGATCCTCCTGTCTCAGCCTCTTGAGTGCTGGGATTATAGGTATGTATCATCATGCCTGGTTAATGACGTGGTTGTTGCTGAAATCTAAAGTTTGCCTATGACTGTGGCAACATAGTCTGGTACTTTCCCAATTCTTCTAGTTATCTTCTTAAAGGGTAAAATAAAAATCTTGCAGGTTGCAACAGGGTTTCGGATACTGAGGCATATGGACAGATCGGAGGGAATGGGAGCAGAGATACTGATCATTGATGAGGTTCAGAGATAATAAATACCCATATATGACCTGGCTTACAGTGTGTAGGGAGAGAATGTGAATTTCAGTCCAAGTCCTTCTGAGGTGGACTTCAGCATGCCTCTCTGAGATTGCCTTAGGGGGAAGTGATTTCCCCATCTGCTCAAGTTCAGTCTTCTGGTTCCTAAGATTTGACATGAATGTTTTCCTTGTGTTTGAGCTGTCCACATGTACATCCTATAGGCCTTTCCAGACTGTCTCTTCTTGAGGTTAATGTCAACGTTCTGATTCCTGTCTTCATCTCCAGGTAGCTTGCTTGGGGGCAGCACTCAAGAAATACTAGCTGAATGTGTCACTAAATGCAAGAAATGTATTACGGCAGTGAAAATGCTTTTGGATTATGTTGGTGAATTCTGAGAGTGCATAAAATTCATCTGCAAGCAGATTAACAGAAATATTGATTCCCTGAATTGTGAATTGTAGAAAACCTGCCAATAGCAGAGAACCTTCTAAAACACTTCCCTTGCTATGCATGCTCCCAAGTGTTCAGCCCACAATTTGTACCTCAAAGCTGCAAAGCAAAAAGTTAGTTTGAAGTAAGTCAGGTTTTAATAGTGAGTGACTAGTAACATGAACACCCTGCTCAGGGCCTCTTCCTGTGAGTCCTTATCTCCCAAAGGGTTACTTACAACTGCATTTCAACCTTTGATGCCTTATCTGAGAGGTGCATCCATCAGACTGCACACACCCCCCTCTCTGCTTCTATATACCCTAAAGAATTCCCCTTCCCAAAAACCAAAACAATAAAACAGAAACCCACCCAGCAGCTAACCTAAACTCAAATATCCATACAGTTCTTCTCATGATGACTGGCTCAGTCTTTCAGCAATTTCCCTCACTGGGCTCTCCACTTTGCAAGGACAGTGGGGAAAAAATAGGTCCCAAAGCCACAAACTTCGGCACCTCACCAGGAGCTCTGAAATCTCCTAGGTCTCCCTCTCCCACACCCTAAGAAATCTGAAGTCTGTGCAAAATCCACACGCAATTCAATACCATCAAAATAAAAGCCCTTTAACATATAAAGCTTAATCTTGAATTTCTTTGTCTCTTTGCCCCCCACGGAGCAGTGCATTTCCAAATTCCCTGAAGGTCATGAGTTTGGCAGTGGAACAATGCATCCCCGGAGTGGCTGCCTGGTTCCTCTCCCAGCTGTGTTCTGGGGCTATTTCTCCTGGGTGCTGCAGATGTCACTGGAGAGGAGGAAAGCCTCCCTCCCAGGAGATGAGGCCTCATCAGGTTCCTGCCACTAGGTGCTGAGAGGCACAAAACCATACCTTTGGCACAGAGGTACTACCCCTGGGGACATGGGCAGGGAAGACCTGTGTTTCTCTAGTATTAGGGTAATGAGGTTCCTGTCTATTCACAAGAAGAAGAGTCACCCTGACCTCTGCCCAGATTACCTCACCCATGAAGGAAGGGGAAGAAGGGGAATAGCACTTGCCAAATACTTTGTTTCAATGTGGCAATCATTACACTGCCTGCTTAATCCTCATGCCACTCTGCAAAGTGGGAATGATCGCCACATATAAATGCAAACTGGAGCGCGCGCACGCGCGTGCACACACACACACACCAAATCCTTACACACACACACACACACGCACACAAATCCTTCCTCAGTGAGACAATGAGCACATTAGGGATACAGGGTTCACACCCAGGTCGGTCGAGTTCTTCAGTTTATGTCCTTACCACATACACCACCTTTCAAAAACAAAAGGTGGATTTTAAGGTACAAACATAAGCCTATCTTTTGAGGCTCCAGACCCACCTTTTCTGTTATAGGTTTGGGCTTTCACCTGTGCCTCAGTCTGAGTTTGTGCCTCTGGGATTGTGAGTTTATGTCTGTAACGTGGAAAACCAATGCTTTCCAGGAGCCCATCTAGCAGCAATGTGCAACAGATGTTCACAAATGGGTGAATGGATGCAACTCATTGGGTGAGAGAACAAATCAGTTAATAAGTGAGTTTATGAATGTAGTAAGGCTAAGGCGGACGAGCCCCTACTGGGATGGAATCAGCGAAGCTGGCTTTTTTCATCACTATAATGAAATGCCCAGGGCAATTCATTTATAAGGAAAGAAGGTTTGTTTTTTTTTTAGCTCACAGTTCCAGAAGTTCAGTCTAAGATCAAGAGGCCTCTTTATTTTTGGGCCCCTGGGAGGGTAGCACATTATACTGGGAGTGCAGGGTGGAACAAACCACTTACACTGTAAAACAGGAAGTAGAGACAAGAACCAACCAGGATGTCATTGTCCTCTTCATGGGCACAAAGGACCTACAACCAGTCCTCACCTTTCAAAGGTTCCTCTCTCTCCCCATAGTGCCACCTTGGGGACCAAGCCTTTAATTCACAGACCTTTGGGGGACTCTCATCCCAACCACAGCACCTACACTGGGAGTGGATTGGCAACATCACCCTTTGGAAATCAGTGCATGTTTATTACTAGGTCTTGAGCCATGCGGTGTGATGTTTTGATGTTTGGAGCAAACACCTTCATGTGTGGTGGTAGTTTGGGCTTTTTCACCAAAAGGCACCCACCTACCATGATGTTGTTTTTTAACAACTACTCAACTCAGCTTGAAGCCAGAATCTCCTTTGGAAGGAGCCAGGTTAGGGACAAATATGAGAGAGGTGGTTATTTGGGCAAACGAGAGTTATTTAACCTTCCTACAATGTGTTTCTAAAATGAAATATATTCTCACAGTCAGAAAGTAAGGGGGGAAAATGAAACACTGCTCCACTTTGAATTTTGAAAATGAAGCATTGATTGTTTGGAGAAGAGATGCCTAATCTGGAAGATAAGAAGCAAATTTCTTTCTATAGCTTCAGGAGCTAATTAAAAAGTGAGGAGGCAGTGATTATATGCTCAGAGGTACCCGATAGGCCCTTCCTCTCCATAGCACAGATCTCGCGTCTTGCTGACATATTAAGGGGGAGATACTTGGTATGGATGGATTTCTGCTCTTCCCCACCCCTCACAGTTTGGGGACCCTGGCTGATTTCTCAGCATACTGTGTGCTAACTGAGGAGATGAGACAGCATTCGATCAAATGAGTGACGAGAGACTGAGGTCACAACATTTAACAGTCCCCAGGAAAACCATCCAACCCATTTCAGAATAATCCCTGTAGCTACAAAGACCTGGCCTTCCTGCTCTCTCTGCTCAGAATTCACTTCAAGCTATTATAAGGGAGCTAAAGATAAAACAGCATCTGCATAATGAAACACTAACCCCCAGAGTGGGACGCCCACGACACAAATGAATGTGAGACAGACAATAACCAAATGTCTAGACTTATTCAAACCTGTTTCTCGTAGTTCAGACTTGTACTCTCTGCTTCGGCAGCCTAGGAAGCAGGCATTGGCTTAAAGACGTACACACATAACTGAACATCAACAAGCTGAGCCCAGCAGAACCCCCAGAACCGCCTCACCAGACCTCTGTGTTAAGTCTATCTATACACACACAGTAATGCCTCCCTAAGCTGACAGCAGCTTACTGAAAATATAGGCAGTCTGAAGCATGCAAAAGACAAAGATGGCTTTTATCCTTCCACCCAATATGCTGGCAGACTGGAGGTTTCCAGTTAATTCTCTCTTTCCAGTTTTGTTTTTGGTGGTACTGGGAATTGAGTTCAGGGCTTTTCCACTGAGCTTTATATCTCCAGCTCCTTTTAAATTTTGAGAAAGGATCTTGCTAATTTGTTAAATTGCCCAGGCTGGGGTTGAAGCTGTGATCCTTCTGCCTCAGACTCCCAGAGTACTGGGATTACAGATGTGGGCCACCACACCTGATTTCATTCTTAAAAATCAGTGAAACTATACAGTTTAAGGATCTGGGGGCTTGTATTCAGCACAGTGGAATGAAAGTGGTCTTCTAGAATAAACTTTAGCTGTAATCAGCTGGGTGTATACAGCAGGCCCTTCCGTACCAATAGGTTCTGCAACCACAGAGTAAACCGGCTGGGGATTATGTTCTTCAAAGCTATCATGCAGTTGCAGTACATCAAGTACTACACTGAACCCATATGAATCAAGTGGTACATAGACAGCATTTAATTGGTAGAACTATGGGAGATTGAGGTTGTGATGTTTATGGGTCACCATTAAAACCATCCAACTCATGCTGGAATAATACTTGTACTAATCTACACAGAAGGAGGTGTACAGGTTACATGCACATACTATGCCATTTTACCTAAGGTACCTGAGCAGCCTCAGGTTTTCATATCTGAGGCCGGTCCTGGCACTAAAGATCCACTGAGGATACTGAGAGATGACTGTTCTACATCTCAGGCTTTGTACCAGAGGCCAGAACATTAAGTTATTTTGTTTCTGCAACAATTCTCAGGTATCCATTTCCCTTGCGATGACACCAACTGTGTCCTCTGGCAAACTCCTTGGTTTCTCCAGTAGATATCATAATTTCAAAAAGCAAGAGATTACATAAAATAAAAAGGCCAATTAATTAAAAGTAGTATGTAGGAGCTGAAGAAATTCATTTAAGAATTTGTAAGTCCATGAACACTTGAAGAAATACAACTTAATTTTCTTAGAAGGGCCCCACAATTTAGACTGAAATTATTTCAAATGACTTCCTCCTAAAAAGTCTAAATTAGATTTTGCTGGGTCAATAATTAACACTGCATTATTCCCCTACTTTCCTTTGTATCCTTCATCCCTACAGCATTTAACAAAGCTTTTGCTATAACCATGGAGCACAGAATAGAACAATCTATAAATTATAAGAACAATATGTACTTTGTGGGGTTGTGGGGATCTAATAAGAAAATGCACAAAAGGCACTCAATGTAGCATCTGGCACACAGTAAATATTCTTAAGCATCCACTATAGCTTTAGTCCTAATAGATAAACATTTTTTAAAAACCGAAATGTTTTTTAAAGAGATCTCCAACTTACCTTACTCAAACACCATAAGCTTTAAATCCTTCCAGCCATACTGACCCCTCCAAATGCTATGCCATTTTACTGCCTTTTGTATGTGGTTCCTATCTCTTTCTCCCCTTTTACTACAGCTATGTATCTACACATCTGGATTCATCCAGTAGACTGTTCATTTCTGGAAGGCAGAAACCCTGTTTGTCAGTGTATATCTACTATTAAGTGGTTTGTATCTTGCATACTACAGGCTTTTAATAAGCATTTATTAAACAAATAGAGGAATGCATGAGTGAATAAATAAATGTATGATGGAATAAATCCTGGAGCTCAACAAGTGCCAATGTTACCAACGCTTTAACTTTTTTTTTCCCCTGCTGCAGTGCTGAGGTCAGAGCTCAGAGCTTTGCAAATAAATGCTAAGCAAGCTGCCTACCACTGAGCTACACCTACACCCGAAGATGATGCTTTTGCCTTTTGTTAACTTGCTCTGAAATAAACACTTAGCATTCCCTTCCTAAGCCCCAAACACATTCTCTAGTATCTAGTACTTAAAAGTTAAACGTTAATGCTCCATCTCATCTTGAGTGACTTGTTACTAAAAAGAAGTCAATGAACAAGGAGCAAAACTAAAGCTGAAGGAAAATGGGGGGCACAAAGCAGTACTGAGTAGCTAAATATCAGACTGAGGCAGATTTTGGGGAAAATGCTATCAACAGAATGCCTCAGAGAGGACAAAGACACTGCTCAGTGAAGACAGAGTAAATCAATGTCACACAGAAGGCAGAACTGCCTCATTCCTGTTTGTGCTTCTGTACTCCTCACCGAAAGAATGCCTTCAGGACTAAAACTATCAGACAAGCACAGTTAAAAATTACTGGAAGCCCAAGACACATGGAGAAATTTTCTGAGAGCATTCAGCCCTCGAGTTTGTTCAAGGGGTCAGATGGATCAAAGTAAATGATAGCTGATGACCCTGAAATAATTTGTAGAGGAAACTGGGAAAGCATGGTGGTCATAGTAGTGCTAGAATAGCGGAGACAGGCAACTCCTGATATCTCAGTTAAAAAAAAAGATGGACATTATGTGAAGCTGACGTCATCCTGAAGTAGATTACTGGTGACAGGGGAACAGTGATCCCTATCAGGAGATTGGGTACTCAAGAAAACTGTACTGTCTTAGCATAAGAATTCTAGGAGAGGAATGCACAAGGATTTCATGAGATATCTGATATATTATCATTGCTTCTCTTGGAGAAGACAAATACTGTATAAATGCATGATGTTTGAAAAAGACAAGTTCCAGTATTGATTCATTTTTTTCATTAAAAAAGTAAGTGATCTCAACCGGGAATCCATTCACATAACATGGAAATAGATCATATAACATAGATGGATTTATCTAATAGATAGCTAGGTTCTGGAGTGGACATTTCTAGGACTTCTGTGAGATTTTTGGTCACAGAAACAACACAAACACCAAGAACAATTCAAAGCCGCAGCTCTTAATGGAAGACAAAATAGGAAGCAGAGAAAGTGAATCACAATTTTTTAAAATGGGCTCCCCTGTTTTATAGCTTATAAATATGACACCTAGCTATCAAACAATTGATGCCTTTTGGGTTTGAAGTAACCCATGAGTCATTCCCAAAGAAGATGAATCATAAATTATTAATGCCTCATGCTTAAAGCATATTGGCTATACAGTAGTACTCTGTACACTAAGATACGAACTAAACAATCAAGTACATGTCTATCAGAACAGTATAGTCAAACTCCTTGGCATTATTTCTTGTATTCCATGGCTCAACCCCAAGCCACCTCTGCTCTCTGGTGAGAGTTGTGGGAAGGTATGCAGGTGAAGGGGCAGAGCAGGAACCGTTCATCTTATTATTTATAAAGCTATTAAAGAGCAGGTCCTCATTCTCTGGCCTAGTTGGCCATGGTCCGAGGCCACTTCATCCTGGTGCACAGAGATACCAGGAGAGATCTCACTGTCCCCCAGTGGCTTGAGGGGACAGTAACCTTTTATACAACATACATGCACACACATACACACATTCACTAACAGTACCCTTGGAGGATACAAATATTCTGCTAAAGTATAAATGCACCCCTTCAGTGATAGAAAGTCAAATATTAATGTAAATTATGTCAAACTTCACTGAATGACTTGAATGAAATAGAAATCACCACGTCACCAATGTCCTGTATGATGCGGGCTGGAGCATTTCCCATTGCCTTTTATTCCTATAGTAGTAACAAGGCAGAGAGACAGAGGTCTGTCTGTCTTATTGTCTCTAATTTATTTAAAAGTCTGGGGAACTTTAAACCAATGAACAATCAGTCCCAGGATGACAACTTTCTAAATAAATATTTAAAAGCATTTACTAGCTGTATCACTTAAATGGCTGAAGATATGAGCTGGGAATAGGACCCAACATTTGTAAATTTTTATTTTAACAATAGCTGAGCTATCACGCCAACAGAGTAACAGAAAGATCACCCTAGAAGTTATTCTTGTGTTCTTAGTATGTCTACACAGCCCATAGAGAGAGGCATCTGTAAATGATGGTGTCTCTCTGCCTTAGATGGACAAAACATCAGAAGCAAGCAATCCACATAGTACCCTGAAGCTGGCTGTCATTTCTATGCAGTATGACCAGGTTTTACTCTCAGATCTGAAGTAATTATTAGAAAGTGAGAAAACAGACAGCACTTTTGGGAAGCCGAGATGGCTTTATACTGTAGGTTGCCACTAGATAGAATGACCTATAAAAATAACTTGGAGGGTTATTACCTTACAACCAGAACATATAAAATCAAACTGTTATTTTTATCTCTCTTGCTCTCCTTTCCCTTCTCTCATATTTTAAAGATTTAAACTGCTAAGAGACAAAAGTTGAGAACATGTACATGATCTACCTAATTTTTCATAGTTCTTCTGCAGTTGCATAGCTGGTTTTCACTCCAGCTGCCCCTCTCTTACACACGATATATGCACATTCCCTGGTTTATGGTATAAAACACACGCTGGCTGCCATTCTTCTGTTTGACTCATACATGAAACCATGAGGTTCCCAGCTGGAATTGGTAGGACAGGAGGCCAGTTTTGTTGGTGTGTATTGGGTTCATCCAACTCAAATTGCCAGTGTAATATGAGCTTTTGAGAAAACAGTTGCTTCTGGCCTTCCTCTTTTAATGCAGCATGGAAAGCAAGTTCACATGAGTCTACAGTGAGAACATTCAGAGTGAAACTCCACATATCAATCAATGGCATCATTTTCATAGGAGGAAGGACACAGGAAACAAAAGCTAAATCACTTACTGGACTAAGACCTACAACTGTCCCTTCCCCCATGGATAAACAATGACTGAAACATGCAATATTTAGATAACAGATTGCTACAGCTCTGAGATTAGGAGCTGGAATGCAATGTAGAAGTACTCAGACATTTCAAGTTTGAGCCTTTCCTGTTCCTCTAGATGGGTATTTTTCAAAAATATTTTGAGTGAAAAAAGCTGTGGAGCTAAACACTGGGCTGCCTCCTACTTCGCAAAGTTAATCCAGGCTCAAGAATGAGTCAAGCAAAGTTAAGGAGATGCAGAGCTCCTCACACACGCAGAGGAAAGACATGTATGTGTGCAGGCAAACACACATGCAGAGTGTGCATGAACATGTACACATGTAGGCTGAATGTGTGCATACTCACAAGTGCAAGGAGACAGCATACAAGCATGTGCATGTTGTAAGTGGGTACACATGTGCGGCAGCCATGATTATGCATGCCAACACACACTAAAAGAGCAAATACGCATAACCACATACCGAAGGGGGTGTGGGGTGAGTACGTGACTAGAAACATATGCAGGGGTGAGTATGAATAAATTATGAGGTGAGGGTGTACACATACAGACATGGGGCATAATATGCATATGTACATGGGTGACTATACACACACATGAGAATGCACACAAACGTGAAGGTTGACTTGCTCTTGCACAAGTGTACACACCCAGTTCCTGGAGAACATACACACATGTACACATGTGTCTGCAGGGTCTGAAAATGCATGCATACAGGGATGAGTGTACACATGCACACTTGTGGGCATGGGGCTGTGTGCTTGCATACATAACAGGTTGCACAAGTAGCCGAGCATGCACACCCACATTCCCACATACCAAACTGATAGTAATCAGGACAATTCTGACAAATGAAAATCAACCATGGTGAAGTCCCAAATGGATGGTTTTCTATGGAAATAAACATAGGAAGCAATGATGTGTAGCCAGGGTTGACCATTAAGCCCCATTTTTCTAATATGCTAATCCCATCGCTGAATATGCTGGTCCCAGTTGCAAAGACAGCCCTGAAATAAGAATTCTTCTTCTGAAGTCTATGAGGATGCTTTGCCTTTGTGCATTTAAAAAAATGGCTAAGTCATATTCCCTTCTCTTCTAAGTTGGAGCAGAATGGCCTGGCTTGCTGCCAATGGCTATCCTTTGGGAGGGCCACACATCTGAGATTTGGAGACAGCTGGGGAGACTGCATCAAAAAATATCAGACACTCTTGGACTCTTGTGACACACTGTGCAAAGGTTTTTGCTGATGTAGAGGCTTCAGTGAGCTCACAGCAGGTTTAACAGAGCTGGCACGTAAGTGTGGCGTGTGACCATTTACACTGTGACATGGGCCACACTCTCTCTCCTCCATATACCAAGGTGTCACAGTAACTCCTGCCCACCTCCTCTTCCACTGCTTGTAAAGCCTTGAAACAGCTGGATACATTCTACTCTCACATTTGGCAAGTTTACCTTTTCCTAGAGAAAGACAAGGCTTCTGCGTCTCTCTAGCTATATGGCAAGGCAGTGGTGGGGACTCCTAAAGACCAGTTCTGCACTGATGTTTTATTAGTGGCCCCAGGCTGCCATGTGAAGAGATCCTGCTGGTGGCCCAGGAGATCAACTACAGAACTGGAATCCACTCAGCCAACATGCTCGCCTCTCCTGGGAAAGATACAACAGCAACCCCAACCCCAATCTCCTAGGGTGGGGGAAAATGCTACACAAAACCCACAGCAACCTGGGTTCCACTGTTTGCAGATGTCTCTCCCATCTGTGTAATCTTGGTCATCTCCATTTTCCTGACCTGGACCAATGTGGTCTAATTTTAGTTCTTTTGCATTTTCACAAGTCAGAGAGAAACCAGGAAAGTTAAACATTTGCTAACAGAAACTATTTTAAGTCATGCTTTGAAAAATACTCTTGTCCTAAGATACCTGATCTGAGTGGGATCAGTAATTTTGGAGAGGGGACATTTTGAAAAGGGATAATTAGTGAAAGAAAGTTGGTGGGCAGATGTCCTTATAAACACACACACATACATGCACACATCTCTGAAAGTTCTATTTTGTTAGCCAACCAGCCTGAAAAATCAGAGTGCTGCCTCTGATCTGTTACTGTCCATCTCTGATCTCAACAGTCCTGAAATTTTTGTCATTTTGTGCAGCCTGAACCAGATCTCATTACTTATCTGTTATAGCTCTTCATTCTGCAGATGTCAGTGATACAAAGGCAGGCGCATCCTCTCTTCCCTTCAGCCTCCTCTATCCTGAAGTCTCTAATAACGTAGGCACCCTCATCAATCTATCAACCAGCCAATCACACTGAACGAGAGCCTCCTGATGTCCTAGTAATTTAATGACAAGAATTGCCCATTCCTGACATCCTCCATACAAGGGGCTTAAAGACCTTGGTATGTGATAAGAGATCAGCAAAGTTCTCTATTTGACAGACTTGCAGTTTGAGGTGCTCTTAGCACATTGAGAGAATTTACAGCCACTTGCTGCTCAGCTGCCTGCAGTGTTGCCCATGTGTGAAGTCATGGACTGAAGAAAAGGGAGGGTGACTTAGGGTGGGCAGAGCCTGACTGAGTGCACAAACTCACAATGGCTAACCTGGGAGGGTGGGTGAGGAGAGGAGAAAACTATGATGTTTAGGAGTGCACAGAAGTTAAATAAACAAGTTTCCAGATGAGTGCGGTGCTCTGAGATAGCAGGGTGGCTATTGCTGCAACACACCCTCAAGCAAGTCTGTTCAAGGGTTCCTGGTTATCAGCACCACAAATGCTGATGTTTCTGAGTCATTTTTCTTGACAGAGTGTGTATCCAAGCTACTCCAAACAAAACTCATCAACAGGATGAGCCTTATGGGCATATCAATGCCTGAGGCCAAAGGCTGTGGCGAGAGAATGCTGTCAGGAAAGTCCTGTGATTTCTCCAAGCACGTTTTCATCCATGGTGCAATCCTCCAGGTGATCTCATAGGAGAGAAAAAATAATTCAGAGGACACAAACATTCAGAGAGGTGAAAGGGTTTACCTAAGGTTGACGGAAGGCAGGTGGCAGACAGCAGCCAAGAACTCAGACTTGGGCTTTCGGTTCCTTTTAATTCAGCTACTATAATATTAATGCCCAATAAGCAGAATCAAAGCTTTGGGTTCAAAAGAAAGGACACAGGACCCTGCATGTGAGCACATGGGTGGAGCAGAGCCTGCTTGCACAAGTTCAGTGAAGTGGGACGTGCCACATTGATCGCAGGGAAAAATCACAGGGAAAGACAGGTTTTCCTATGGGAATTCCTGTTGGGAACATGCCCTTTACCTTATCTATTTGTCCGGGGCTGCATCAGCAAGCCACTGGGACTTGGTGTCAGTTTTTATGTGACTCACTTCCAGGTTACGCCTAGTGTGTGTACTGCCAGGCACAAACCCACACAGACCAGTTCCTACCCACAATGCAGTGGCCATGCAGTAGTACGGGAAACAGAATTCTCCATCTTGTTCCTTCCCGCTCAGAGTGGCAGAGGAATGCTTCCAGAAGTTTCTGAAAGATCTCACTGGCCAAGGCTTTGAAGAAGAGGATCTAGGGCGCCTCAGAATGGATTAGGAATCAGGATGAAGAAGAGAAGGGGGAAGTATTTCAGGAGCAAAGGGCATGTGAGTGCTCCAGGATGCCCTGATGGAATCCCTAGGCTAAAAGCAGCCCCCTTTTGGAGCTGCATTTCTGTGGGGGCCTTCTGGAACCTTCTGATGATACTGGCTCTGGGTTGGTGACTCTGCTGCACCTTGCACCCAGGCCTCCCCCATTCCACAGTGTGCCCCTCGCATATCAGCTCAATCAACCCAAAGCAGAATGTTTTCCTAGCTATTGGTCTTTTCTCTCTAAAATGTTACCAAGTACTGAGTCTCCTAGTTCTTTCCTAAAACGTACAAATTTTGTATTTCAAAGTCCCATGGAACCAGGTAAAATCAAACATCAACACATTCTTCCTGTTGCAAGACCCCTGTGGTCCCACTAGTTTTACACTGGAAGAAAGGGGGCCCTGCTTCATCTTACTATATCAAGCTACTCAACAAGAGGGGCCCACCAGGTCCTTGAAATCCTCACCCAAGGGTTTGCAACATCAGGGTCACTGAGCCACCCCCCGTGACCAGTGAATCTCAGCTCCAGCCCAAACAGAAAGCATGCACTGCATCAGCAAGATTAGGTATTAGAGTTTGACTTCCAAGCCAGCCTGATAGTAACCTGCTTGCTGCAAGCACGTGTTACAAGACAGGACAGGGCATGCCACAGGAAGGACTCCATGGCATATTTGCCCACAATGCCACAGCCAGACTGGGACAGCATGCCAGGCAAGGGTTACACCCACGACTTCACCCTGAAAGGGGATCATTTGGGGGTGAAATCTGTCAATCTTTTTGAACAGGAGGTGATGATGCTCTCAAGTTATGACTAAGGAGCCATTTGGGGAGAAGGGAGTTGATCCTGTCATTCACTTTGACAGGACTTCTTAGCGGAAGAGGCGGAGGGGGCTGAGGGAAGTGGCTTGTGGGAAGGTGCTGAGAGAGAACGAGGGTGAAGCCAGCCAAGCACATGAGAAGGAGAAACTGCAATTAGAGACCTTATGGCAGAACTGCTGGGAAGCTGCCCTGGCCAAAGGAAAATGTTGATTGGACCAGTTTTCGGAGGGAAACAGACAGTTCTTCTGCAAGCAGATGGGTGACAAATCCCTAGGAGGAGGCTGTGTTGCTCATGTGCGAAATGGTCTTAGCCAAAGAGTAAAAGCGCCAAGCCATGTATGTAAGCAGGAGCCACCTGGCCGGCATGTGGCTATAGGGGGTGCGTGTGCGCATGCGCATGGGCGCCGGGTGCAGGCGTGAGTGGCACAGAGGAAAAGGGATGGAGAGAGGGCGAAATGGGGTGAGCACACACGAAAGGCGATGGAGAGAGACGGTGAAACAGAGTGACTTCTGCATCTCTGTCCTTTCTGTTTTACTGTCTCCCCACTTAACACCCTCTTGTTGTTTTAACCCTTTCCGGTCAAACTACAAAATTAAGAAACTGGAAAAAAATCAAACGTGAGATAAAACTGGCATGGAAGTGACCATGATCATCTGCCTCCAGAGGACTGAGTCAGAACAAGCCGTCTCTGAACCTCACATACAGCGACCCTCTCTCCATAAAGCCTATTCTCCTGGACCCATTGCAGGGGGTGAGGAGGCAGGGGGTGCTCTATAGAACTCCACCTGGCCGTAGCTCCTTATGTGCAGGAGTTAGGGTCATTCCTCGCCAGGAATTCGCATCGTGCTTTCTGCCGCAATGTCGTCTCTCTCACACTTCAGCTTAAAAGCTCTAAGAAAAAGGGGCCCTTATTTCTGATTTTTCACGCTTCCCTTTACCTGCTTTGCTGTAAACATTTCTAAAGTCTGTGCAGACCACCCAGGGTGCCCTTTGCCCAGGGGTGTCTCCTGCTTCCAGGGATTGGGGCCTTGGGTCCCAGAGCTGGAACGGAAGTACAACTCCTGATCTCTCATTCAGCTTCTGCAAAACAATCCTGCACACAGACACGTGCCTTATAACTGGGCTCTGCTAACTGCCTGCGCTCCAAAGAGAAAGCAGATACAGAAAATGATTGAAGTATATTCTACAGGGCTCTGGGGTTGTTCTCAAACACTCTGGTTCTGAAACGCTGAGAAAATTCCTGCCAGATTTTCAGTGACTGGAGGGCTGGGGCTACGGGAGGCAGCTTTGCAACATGCTGAATTATTTAGCTGACTCAAATGAACAGATTTTGATACTGACAAATGCACCTGAGATAGTCTTTAATGTTTCTGGGTTAAGCCTTTTTAATACGTAAAATAAAAGCACAAGGCATAAAAGCATGAACAAGAAGACATGAGTTCCTCTCTGGTATAGCAGGACTATTAATGGCTAAAATTTTTTTTTTCTGGGAGGCAGGGCAAGGCTGGGGATTAAACCCAGAGCCTCACTTATGCGAGGCAAATGCTTTACCCCTGAAGTACATCCCCAGTGACCCCCATACCTAAATCTTTCAAATTTTGAGACAGGGTTTCACGAAGTTGCTTAGGCTGGGCTTACCTGTGATCCTCCTGCCTCAGCCTACCACAGAAGTGTGATTACAGGGGTATACCACCGCATTTCACTAGTAGCTAATATTCCTGAGGTGCTTCACTGCAGTGAGACCCCTATGATCATTGAGCCCTCACCACAGCATTGTGAGGTCCCAGTTTGCAAGTGAGGAAACCAGACACGGAGAGGTGAAGTAATCTTCTCCACTTGCAGTACCGGTGGATGGTAGAGGGGAAACTGAGGGCAGCAGGCCCCTGCCATCTGCCACCGACCCACCATCCTGTGCTGGGCTTCCCCTCTCGGCTGGCATTCACGCCCTTAACTACAACCCCCGGCTGCCTGGGCTGTGTGCTGTACGTAGGTAAGGAGTAAGAGCATCAAGGGACCAGAGGGGGAGAGAGCTGTGGGTGGCAGCACAGGGAGGGGTCTGAGCAAGCATGGGAATCAAAGGGCGCTGTGGGACAGCGGTGGTGCTGATCCGGCTGGAACACGGGTGGCTAACAGAGCAGACGGCAGAGAGGCGGAGCGTGCAAGGTCATCCCAGGGTATAGGAGCGCTCTGGGTGGGATGCGTCCCCCTTGGGAGACTTCTTCCACAAATGCAGGTTAGTAGCACTTGGAGGTAGGCCTTAGGAGGTGATTAGGATTAGGCAAGACCACAGGTGGTCTTGTCAGAGGACCCAAGTTAGCACGCACTCACTCCATCCTGCTACACGATGTCCGATGCCTCGCATCAGCGAGCCCCTCCCTGGACCTCGGCAGATTGGGCTCCACACTTGCACTTTCCTGAGCCGGGAGAACACTTCTGTTCTTTATAAATCAGCTGTTCTCCGCTATTCTGCCACAGCAAAAGATAACGGACTAGGTCACCTGGCTACATGTTACTGTCTTTGTCACAAGGGATGAGGACAGAGGAGACCCTGAGGAGGGGCACAGGCTGAGCGGGGCAGTGGCTGTCTCTTTTCCTAGGACCCTTGATTTAGACTCTGTCTCCTATAAACCTCCCTCAATTCCTTAAAACTTTTTCCTTTGTTGACTGTGGAGATCCTGTAATTCTAACTGACATAAAAAATATATAAAGAAATGTTGACAGCATGTAATAGGCTGTCCATAGTCCATTCAGCATAAAACACAGTGATACTAGCACGTCAGATTTACTCTTACAGTAATGAAACTGTGTCTCTACAGGTTTTAACCTCACTTGCTGCACCAAAGAACTGCGAGCAGCTATTCCTGCCTCTTGCAGGACTTAAATGGGGATGCAAAGGTAGGGACAGTCCCAGGGTTCTTTTCCCAACATCACATGTGAGGGAGTGGGACATCATGGGTCCTACATGCAGGTCTGTGCATCCCTGGCTGGAGACAAATTCTAATGCAGTTGTAAGTAAATGTGCTGCAGAGTTTGCCACACAGGCAAAATCACAAACCTCACAATAAGCAGGCAACTAAATTCATCTTCAGTCACATTTTTGTGTAATGATTGCTGAGACTAAAAACAGGAAGATGCTTCTGAGGCTTACTGATAAGTCACTGGGACCGAACAGTCTCTCCCTTGCTCACACATGTGAAGAAGAAAAGAGACAGCGGAAGGGACACCTGCCCACCGGGACACGTCAAGATGCCTGTAGCCAAGTCCCCCACATTTCTGCTTAGGCCCTTCCAGAGCTCAGAAACTACTGTAATAAAGCCATGTGGTTTGTTCAAAGACCACCGAAAAGAAGGTGGAACAATGAGGGGATGAGGAAAGAAAGGGGGGAAAATAAGCAAACCACCCAGGACCACTAGTTATCAACAGCTCAGCCCAGGGTACACAAAGCTGACAGTTATTACGTGTAATTAGCACAAAGCAAGGTTCTGTGTACACACCATCTCCAGACATGTTTTTGAAACAAGGGCTTTGCCTTTTACCACCAATAATTTTTCTTGCTGCATGTTGTTACTTACACAGATGTTCCATAATTTTTTGCATATGGCTCAGCCAAAGAAAGCTTTTTCCCTTTCCATTTTTGGGAAAGATGCAACTTGTCTGTGTAAGGGAGGGGGGAATGTCTGGTTGCTACAGAATTTCTATGGTGATGATGGGGCAGGGTGGTCCGTGTATGTGCGCGTGCGTGGACGTGTGTGAACATGCATACACGCACGCATGTGCATACACACATGTGCATAGGAACTAGAGTCTCTGCCTGCTTTGTGCACTACATTTTATCCCAATTCTTTCCTGAGTCATTCCTGTGGGACCGGGGGAATAGGAGGACATCCAAGGTTCATGGAATTTGCTGGGATAACACATTATCAAAGCCTCTCTAAAAAGGGTTTGCGTATTTACAGAAGGAAAAAAGAGCCAGAAGAAATGTGGATGCATCTGAGAAATGTTTTTTCCCTGTCTTTCTTTCTTGGCAGTCTTTACAACGGAGCAGAGGAGCCTGAGCCCTCTCCCACTTCCACAATCTCCCCGGAGGGCGCAGGCAGTCCACATGCACATATACGGTATCAGACAGCGACTCTGCGCAGCTTTCTCCATGAGGAGGGTCTGCTGGTGCGGATGTGGGTTTCTTGGGAGGAGGGGGAGGGTAGGAGCACAGATCTCAGTAGGGTGATGAGATGAACCCTGGGCACACTGGGCTTTTAGAACAGAGAAATACCACTGGTGGAAGGGATAGGGAGGAAGGGCAAAGTAAAAAAATATACATATCCCTTTTATTGCAATTTCACCAATGGAGGGAACATTCTGTAGGGGGGATGTCTGCCAAGGACTTCTAATTCAGTTTGTTCCACTCGTTTTATTTTTAAACCCGAGTACAGATTTTATTCCTGGAATGTTATAGGATTGGTGTGGGCAGAAATGGGCAAATTTACTTCAGAAGTGCTTTATGACAACTTGGAAAAGACCCTCTAAAATTCTCCAAGTACATTTCAGGGTTGAATTTTACTTCCGTTTCCTTTTGAGGAAAGTGACCTTGATTTTACAAAAGGAAAACTAAAGCAGATCCCTTCACTTGCATTTCTGATGCGGTCATGGAGCAGCCAAAGGCAGCTTGCAAAAGAGGAGCAGCTACCTGGGTGGGTGGAGGCAGGAGGATCACAAGTTCAAGCCCAGCCTGGGCAACTTAATAACTTAGTGAGACCCTGCCTCAAAGCTTAAAAAATTTAAACGGGATGAGAACACAGCTTAGGGTGTAGGTCCTGGGTTCAATCTCTAGTACTCAGAAAAAAATAAAAAGAAATACTATGCAGGCAGGTGTTGCTGCAGCATTAGCTTATCAAGAGGGTGATGGAACTGTTACATATATAAATTACTATTTTGATATTGGGGATGGAACCCGAGACTTTGCACATACCAGGAAAGCACAGAGCTATACCCCTGGCTTCATTTATTTTGAAATGCCAAGTAGTACCAATATTGAAATGCTCTACCAATTTTGGCATTAGCAGAATTCTCCTCCCCTTACCCCTCCTCCACAAATATTTACTTCAAAAATCGACTTCCTCTGTCACTATTTATTGCCACGTTTTGCTCAGTGGTTCTGAGAAGGTGCATGGAAAATCACAATGTTACACTTTTCAGTTGACCCTGTAGAGCTCTACGACCACCCCATGCATCACCCCAAGAGGTGAAAAGGCAAGTCTGTCAGGCTCACGCTGAGAATATCATCATGAAACCAACAAGGACATGCAAATCTGTCTGTTCCATAGCTCATTTGCATAGTGTTTCATTGGTTTTGTAAAACCTTTATATTAAATGTCAAGTTCCTTTTCTTTCCTAAAAGCTTATTAACTGGGTATGATATTTGCAGCTTGAAGGCCAAACACATCGAAGAGTTAAAACATTTAAACTGTACAATTAAAAAGCATGCAAGGGAAGAAGAAAAAAAGACGGATGTAGATCAAACATGCAGATATACTTGTGCTGTTAAAATATGCTTTCCAAGTCAGGAAGATGCGGAGGCCTCCTCATGCATGTCTGCACACACAAGCACCACAAGATTTGCTTAACCTATTTTTTTTTCTTTTTTTTTTGCAACAATCTAGAAAATTCAAAGAAATTTGCTTATAAACCATGAAAGGCTTGAACCTAGACATCGAGTACACATTTTACAATGAAATTTGAATGGAAGCCTGCCAATGCCTGGGCTGACACTCAAACATTCTGAGATTCTGTGTATTTCAATCTCTCAAACCTAATGTTTTAAAACTCTTGCTGATATTTTCTGAGGCACTGTGCAGTTTAGTCCTCACCTGTCAGTTCAAAGGGAATATACACGCCAGGGCTGTAGCTCAGCAGCACAGCACCTGCCTGGCAAGCATGAGGTTGCAATTTTGATTCCTGGTACCAAGAAGAAAAACAAAATGGACTATACAACAACAATTTTATGCTCAGAAGAATCTGTGCAAAGAAGGTCTTTCACTGTGATGGATTTATGTACAGCATCAATGTAATGTAATAAGGATAGGAAGGCATTTGTACCAAATTATTTCCCTTTGTGCATCAGATTTAGGACCTGACTGTGATGTGCAAAAGAAGAGCAGACTTGAAATCTTTAAAAAGTCTATAAATATTTAAATAGTAATCACTTAAGTAGCAGATAGTATCTCATAGGCACACTTTATTGGCTGAACTGTAGGAAGTTTTGCGTTCCTTTGGCAGCTGAGTACAGGATCTACTGTGACCAGGCATTCATTCTACAGCTTTGCCAAGGTAACTGCCCATGGTCCACCCTGATGGAATTCAGCAGTGCAGCTCCCGCCTGTCAAACAAAATTCCATTTTAAAGTCCTTCCTCTAACTGGGGTGGGCAGCAGGAAGCAGCAAGTCACACGAAGCAGCACAAAACAGAACAAAATAAGAAAAGTGTTCAGAGTGGAGGCAGAAACAGGATGCCAGGACCAGTCAGCAGACGGAGGTTTCAAGGGCTCTGCTAGAGCTCGGCAGGTCGCTACTCAGTTTCCTCACCTGCTAAACAAGGGTCACAGCCTAACCGGGAACCTCCAGAATTTTTGTGAAACTAAGCAGCTTAGCAAACACTGAGCAAACATGGACGCCCAACTATTATCTCATAGTTCAGCATGCTCACATCAGATGGAGACAAGCAAAACCCCAAATTAATTTGACACCATATGCTATGGGTTGCCTTTTCCAAAAGCCTTTAGAAGTTGGCATTTATAGTATTTGTGGGTTCATCCTTTTTCCTGTACAGAAACATGTGCACCCATCAAAACAGACCCCGTTAAGTCTTAATTATCTGGTGGAAGATTATCCAAGAATTTTACTGGTTCTCCCTCTTCTTGTTGCCCATTTTCTAGCCTCTTTGGCAGTTTCCCCAGGATCAAGGGAAGGCAATGGCAAAGGAAATCCATGGTCCCTGTCATTTCGCTTACCTGTGCCAACTCAGCCTCCCTACCATGAATTAGCGAGACCTTGTACGTTTATACACAGAGGAGGTCATAAGTTTCTCTCCATTATTGTGCAATGATGTATTCACATAAACAGATTTCATGTCCCTTCAGCTTCTGAAATTTTGCCGGGCACGGTGGTGCACGCCTGTAATCCCAGTACTCAGGAGGCTGAGGCAGGAGGATCACTGCAAGTTCAAGCCCAGCCTGGACTATAAAGTGAGTTCAAGGCCAGCCTGAACTGCACAGTAAAACCTATTCTCAAAAAGACAAAAAATAAATAAAATTAAATTAAAGTTAGCTTCTTGAACAGAAATTCTTCTATGGACTGTTTATTTGGTTCCAAATTCATGTATCCTCATTTTAAAACAGAGAATAAAGCTCTACCTTTCTTGGATGACTTGGTATCGTCACTGACCATTCATCGTTGTGCTGCATCAACAGCACCAGTTCTACCTGCTCCTGACCTGTTCTGCATCCTCCCTCACCCTCAGCTTGTCCTTGGGTCATTTCGCTTTTCCGTTCAACAAGTCAGATTTCTGTGAAATACCTCCACTATGCCAGGCACTGCGCTGCTAGCAGCTAAGGATTAAATGAGAGAAACAAAACTGTTTGACTCTCAAAATTCTTCTAGAGCTTGCATTCCACGTAGGTCAAGCTTTCGGTAAAGTTCTCTCCCTTTTCTCTTTAAGGGACACATCTTAATGCTTCCCTTGGTTGCCCAAAATTGTGGCTATTCCTAAATCCCCTACATACACTATGTGTGTCCCTGTATGTGCACATATGCAAAAGTTTAATGTTTAAAGTGTAGTAAGAGATTAACAACAATAACTCGCAGGATAGGATATCACAACATATGGCAACAAAAGTTGTTCTTGAACTCTTCTTTTGAAAGAGTCAGGATGAGTATTTTCAGGCCACAGCCAACTGTAGGTCACTGACATAACAGACAGTAAATCACGGTGAAGGTACCTGGGGGTGGCTACCGTATTCGCTATTTGTTCTAGCCCAGGTGAGGGTACGATTCCTGTTCATTTCTTTTTAAATGCATAAGTCACTTTGCACACAGTAGCCTTTTGCCATAACTAAAGCAGCGAGGTAGCAGATGGTGTACGAGGTTTCCTACATTTTTAAATGTTTTGCCCACAGGTTATCGCCAGGGATGGGGGTGTCACCCTGAGGGACCGAAAGGGACAGCCTCACGCTAAACAAAGAAGCAACAGTTTTGGACCAGGCCTCCTTGGAGGACCAGAAACCTATCATCCTCCATCTAAAAGCAAAGAAAGAAAACGACTGATTCTATTAGGAGACATAGAGAGTTCATTCCCAATTTTTCTTTCTGATGCAAAATAGTACAGTATGATGCATTAGGGGGCTGATACCGAACAATTATAGCACCAGCCATTAGGTCGGGCTTCAAGGTTGTAAAGAAGATAAAGTTATAGAGGCAAAAGGGCACACATCTGTAACCCCAGCCTTCTGCCAAGCCGAAGCAGGAGGATCTCAAGTATGAACCTGGACAATACAGAAACTTGGCAACTTCTGCTTCGAAAGCTCAGTTTTCAAAGGGGGGTGGGGGGACTGGAGCTACAGCTCAGCACAAAGGCCTTAAATTCAATTCCCACAGCCAAAGCTTTTTTAAAAAGGAGAACGTTAAGGGTGATCTTTGATCCATCTGTCTTGTAAACAGTCCGTTTTAGGTGGTTAGGAACAAGGAACCCCAGAACTTTGGAAGACCTTGGAGGAATACTTAGGAAATAGACTGGGACTTCAGTGGCAACTCTGCTTAGGTAGGCGGACTATCAAGACACTTGTAAAATAATGGACGGAACAAAAGAGGTGGTGGCTTCTTATGTGAGCCCCTCCAGCCTGGCTCAAATAGGGCGCTTGGTTAACCCTAAAAAAACACTCTGGAAGAGGATGAAAGAGGCAACTCAGGCTGCTGTTCT
Source organism: Dinomys branickii (assembly GCA_004027595.1). Taxonomy (NCBI): domain Eukaryota; kingdom Metazoa; phylum Chordata; class Mammalia; order Rodentia; family Dinomyidae; genus Dinomys; species Dinomys branickii. The sequence continues at coordinate 165,307 of PVLD010000580.1, read as the reverse complement.
GGAATCTCGCGTGTTAGCCGGGAATCAAGTCTAAGAGCATCATTACTAGACTTTAGTAAGCAAAGCTCCCAAATGAGGAAACTCCGAACTTCGCCTTTCATGACTGAATTTCTCAGATGCTCACTGGATCTAAATTTAAACCCCACAGGAAATGAGACCCCTTGCCAAAAGGTGCTAAAGGTGACATACAGCCTGCAGAGGTGTGGCCGCCGATCCTGTCTCCCGTGGTCTCAAGGACCTCGAAGAATTTGAAAAGGACAAACAGAAAAAGGCAAAGAGCTTTTTTGAACTGCCATCCAGCTACTAAAAGCAAAAGAAGAAAGGTGTGGTTGTCAATGACAATTTGACAACTATAATTTAAAAGTTGTACAGAGGTAAATTATCAGAGCTAGAGATGCCATAGGGTGGGGGGTGGTAAGGCTGTGAGGGGCAGGGGCACTGACTTGTCCAGGCCATCAGAATGCACAGTAAGTGGCCTTTTCAGGGTCTGGCTGACCATTTATACGAGGCTGAAACCTTAACTCAGCCTAAACTTGACCTCCATCACGGTTTTTGGTGAATCTGCAGCTGTTGGTTTCATCTTGAGTTAATTTAGAAAGGATACATGTAATGATTTCATTTCCGATCTACTCAATCTAAACAACTAAGAAATGGAGTTGTTTTTTGTTGTTGCATTGAGACTGGGTCTCACCATATTGCCCAGGCTACTTTTGAACTTGTGGGCTCAAGCGATCCTCCTGACTCAGCCACTTGAGTACTGTGACCACCAATGTGCAACACTGTGCCCAGCTTCTGTGAGTGTTTAAATGAATAAGTAATGACTGGTGGTTTTAATTGTTTTGTTTTCCAAGCCACCTTGTACTTTTCCTGTTTTATTTTCCTTAATAAAATATTTACTAAAAATATATGATGAAAACCAAACTTTTCACATTTGGAAGTATTTTAGCTTAGATCCAGAGGGTTGGCATTTAGTAAAAACATCTTCCCCAGACTCTTAAAAATATTTAAATGAGGATTCAGAGAAGATGATGGTGCCCGTGTCAAAGGCTGCATAGTGTGTTAATCTCCCAGAACTACTATCCCGTCTCCTCAGCAGTAGCAACGACGACAGTGGCAACAACAACAAAACAGAAACTAGGATTGCACAACCGCAACCCATGGACAACACCAAAACAAAATCAGATGGCTGCTTGTCCGTGACCCTTGGGGCAGGAATGGCTGTGGTTCATCCACAGCTACACAGCCGGGTAGACACAACAGAGGTACAGGAGGAAGGTGGAGGAGAAGACACAGGGATATGAAGGCCTGGAGCCAAGGAGCCCTCAGATCTCCTATGGCTTCCCTAGGCAATGAGCAGGAGGATGAGCTATACTGAGCATAAGAACAGCCAGCCAGAAAGAAGTTTCACAGAATCCACCCCATGGGGAGGCGTCCTGGGACCACAGAAAGGTGCCCAGGGCATGTCTCAGTTCACCTTGTGCAGCTATACCAGAATACTTGAGTCTGGGTAGTTTATTAAGAGCATAGATTCACTTCTTACAGTCCTTACAGTCCAGGAGGCCCAAGGTCAAGGGGCCATATCATCTTATGATGGGAGGGTAGAGAGGGGGACAAGGGACGGAGAGTATAAAGGGACAAATTTATCCTTTCTTCAGGAAGCTCCACTCATAGTAACTAACACACTCCTGCAAAAAAGCATGAATCCATTCAGGAGCGAGAGATTCCATGGCCCAATAACTTCCCAAAGGTCCTGCCTCTCAACACAGTTGCACTGGGGATTCAGTTTCCAATTGCAAATTTTGAGGGACACATTCAAGCCATAGCAAGTGGTGTGGAGCCAATAAACTCCCCAAACCAGTGAAACCAAGCTTCCTTCGCCAGCAAAACCGCTCTGAGGAGAAGCTAGAGAGTAGAATAGAAGCTAAACACGACAGTCATAATCCCATCACAGGGACGCCAAGGGAAGCAGAGAAGTCAGAGCTGAAAGGAGATGGGCCACAGGTCACCATTTCATGGAAGCAACAGAAGAGGGAAATCTAGTATGAGATCTGGAAATTTTTCTGGCTTACCCTTGCCCCTAAAAATACAGGAAAACTCATTTCACTTAAGAATGAGTAACAAAATAGGATTGCGGTCAAATCCAGTGTACAGTTATTATGAGAAACAAAATCAGCCCAACAGTCTTACCACAGAGACATGCCCACAAAACAGATGGAAACTCTAAGACTTCAAAAGAGCTCAGAGAAACCGAGACAACAGAAGATAAAAAGGAACACAAATCAAAGTGGGAACACTCAGTAATGAAGTGATTGCAGAAAAGCAGTGTTTGGGTAGAAAGAGGCAAAAGAAGTTAGAAAACAGTTTGAAGTCAATGAAAAAAAAATGGAAATAAAGACTAAATGAGAAAGAACTCAAGAGGGGATTACATGTCACAGCGCCTGGGGAGTATATGGAAATGGACAGGAGACTCTCACACATCAAAAAGAACTGAGAGAGAGAGAAAGAGAGAAGCCACAGGATGAGAAGACAGGCAAAGAAAATCAAACATAGCATTAAAATAAGAGCCCTTTCAAGAAGAAACAAAGCAACAAAATAGCAAATACTGTCATCCATATACCCTTCCTACAAGTACAAAAAAAACCTTGAAACTACAGTATATATTGAAAGGAGATATCATACACCTGAAAAAAGTGATCTAAAAAATACTGATCAATAAATGCATTAGCTTTCCATCACTGCAACAAAATACCCAACATGCGCCACTTAAAGGAAGAGATTTCCTTTGGCTCACGGTTTTCAGAGGATGCAGTCCATGGTTGGTTGGCTCCAAACCAGAAATGGGGTGGTGGAAGGGCCTGGAGGAGGAACAGATACTCACATCATGGAGACCAGAAGCACAGAGACAGAGACAGACAGAGATAGAGAATGAGAATGGACAGGAGAGAGAGGAGGGCGGAGCTGGAGACCAGAGTACATTCTTCTAGGTCACACCCCCAGTGACCCACCTCTTCTGAGCAGGCCCCACCTCCAGCCAGCACAGTCAGCTATGAGCTCACCAATGGAAGAATCCACTGGGGAGTACAGTGCTCCCATGATCCAATAACCCTCCAAAAGCTCCACCTCTGATTTTGAGGGACCATTTGAGATATAAACCATAACAATAGATACATGAAAGCCTTTGGCTATCCAGACAAAATGACCATGTCACTTACCAGGGACAGAATTTTGTAGTCATTAGACTTTTCCACTGCCAGATTTTCTGTCAAGAAGTCAATATAGTGATGCTCAGGAAGGACAACGAAACCAAGTGTTCACTAGAATGATCTTCAAGTCTACAGCAACCTGTGATGGACATGCAAGGGTCCCGGAAGGCTGCTCCCCAGTGCCCTTCCTTAGTTATCTGCCAGGCAGAAAGTTCAGGTAGCCAGTGTAGTGGGGAGGCCCTTATCTAAAGAGTGGGGTGAGCATTAAACACATCTCCACTGATCTGTTGGTTAGAGAGCACAGGGGCAGCAGCCAGCATGGTGTGTAACAGTTCACATTAGGAACACAGAGGCGGTGCAGTGACAAGAACCCATGAGGGGAGAATGAGAAAAAGAGAACAAGCTCCCTGACAGAGATACGAAGTGGGAATAAGGGATACTGCTTTAAATCAAATGATGGAGATAGGCGGGCACAAGGCATTACTAGTAATTTCAATATTGCTCAGCCAATAGACAGTAGTAGCTAAGGAAAGAGGGGAAGGCATTCTGGGTGTTACATTAGGAAATTAACATACGATCGAGAAAAAAATGTAATGGTGTACCTAAAAGCTTAATTATATTGAAAACTGAAGGCTCTGCATAAAAATGGTGATGTACAGAGAAAGGAGAAGGGATAGAGCAGAGGGTTCAGTGACTTGAGCTTGTTTTGTAGGCTTCATTTGAGGAAAATGTAGGTTGCCACATAACTGTTAAACAAGAATAGTTTTCCAAGAGCCTCATTAGAAAACCTCAAATAAAATAGATAAAATATCTATCTATCTATCTATCTATCTACCTACCTACCTACCTACCTACCTACCTACCTATCTCTAGGGCTGGGAGTGTAGCCTGGTGGTAGAGTACATGCTTAGTGTGTGGGAACTCCTTGGTTCAATCTCTAGAACCAAAAGAATAAAAAAAGTAAAACCCTTAAAAATATAAGACAGTATAGCTCATTACTGGCATAAACACATAGAAAGGAGCTATTCTAAGTGACCCCCAAACACTGTATTAGACCCGTATCTCTCTCACCCCATAAATAATAAAACAACACAAAACTAAACAAACCTAAGAAGTTTGCAATAAGCATCCTGTTTCAGGGTCACTGTCATTTTGATTTGGAAGACTCTGTGACTGTAGGATTGTGTCCGCCCAAAATGCTAAGAGGACAACCCCATTATAATGAGTCCCCTCTGCGCCAACCTGCAGTCTCCAAATGCCACTTCTCGCTACAAGGAACCAGGCCTCCTTAGGAAAAATGTGGAGCCCGGTTCTAAGGCTGGAAATGTCCCAGATGAATCTAGTTCAGACCATACAGCCAGAAAACAAGGAGACTATTGGGTCAGCCAGTATGAATTCAAAGGACTTCATGACCAAGCTGAAGAGGTTCCCAGTGGCCAGAAATGACGTTCTTTGGACATCAGCAAGGGTAATCCCAGTGAAGGACTGAAAGATGACATAAGTTTCCATCCATGAATTCAAAGGAAAATTTTAAAACATGTGAATCCAGAGAACATTATGAATCTGTAAGCTGGTAAATTAAGGAAAAGAACCTAGCACTTCCCCTGCTTTTTGTACAAATCCTGAAGCACTGATCAAGCAAACTGTCCATGTTGGGAACACAGAGTTACTGCTAAATCAATAAAGAAAAAACAACTACCATTTACAACCCCTTGATGAACTTACACATTTGGTCATAGATCTCACTGCAAAAGGAGACACCACTCACAACCTCTCTTAAAGAAAACACAACATGGCACCAACAAAAGGCCGTCAGGCAAAGCCAAAAAAACAGAGCAAAGCAGTGTCTCTAGAGAGCCCAGGCAAGTCCCAGGAAAAGCAGGAGCCACAGAAACAGGGTGTGGCACCAGCACATGGACGCAATCTTCAAAATCCAGACAGTGAGCAATTCCACCAGACGGAAGGTCTGGCTGCTCAACAGAAAACGCTGCGGCATAAAAAGATGAAGGTCGCATCAACAGTGTTAAACAGGACTGCGAGATGGAAGTGATCTTTCTTCGGATTCCAATTTTAAAAGCCTACGACATAGAAAAGGCTATAAACTAGGAAATTAGGAACATATGAACGATGGATTGTTCATGAAACCAAGGAATGGTTACTTTTTGGTGGGAAGACACAGTGGTTTTGTAGAAGAAAAGAATCCTGATGGTTTATATATAAATATTCAACTCTTAAAGAGGGTATGCTTGCTTGGAATTTGCTTCAAAATCATCTGGGCCCACGGGTAGGGTTGAGAAGACAATGTTGACAGCTTGTTGAAATAAGGGGATGGCATGTGGGACTCATTTTACCATCCCTCTACTTTGGGATGTGTTGATATTTTCTGAACCGCAAAACAGGTCCTTTGGGAATTCAGCAGTCTTTTTCAAATGTAGTTAGCAACAATGTGTCACTTGAGACACTCATTATTTAAATTCACCTATCCCAGACATGCATGGTGGTGCCCACCTGTAATCCTAGCACTCTAGGAGGCTTAGGCAAAAGGATCACAAATTTGAGCCTAGTCTGGGCAATTTGGCTAGATCCTATCTTAAACAGTTGAAAAGGGCTGGGATGTAGCTGGGGATACTGCCTCTGGGTTTGGTCCTCATTCCCACAAAATTAAATTAAAAATAAATAAAAGTCACTTTTTTTTTTTTGGTCTTTTTGAGACAGGGTCTCGCTATGCAGTTCAGGCCGGCCTTGAGCTCATTTTGTAGTCCAGGCTAGTCTCCAACTTGCAACAATACTCCTGCCTCAGCCTCTGGTGTGCTGGGGCTACAGGCCTGTGCCACCAGGCCCGCCTCAAATTCACATTTCCTACATCAGATTACTTGGGGTACTTATGAGTCTGCCCAACCCAGATTTCTGAATCAGAATTCCTGAGAATGAAACTAAAAAACTGCATTTTAAATATACTCTGCAGGTGGGCCTTTTGCATACTCCATTTAGCTTTATTTGCATGAAATACATTATTTCTATTTTCAAACAATAGAACCCAAATTTTACTTCTCCTAGTAAAGGAACCCTAGGATAACCTAAAACATCCTTTACATGGCAGGGTTTCATTTCAATACAATATATCTTTCTTGGCGTCATATACAAATAAGCACCTGTTCTGTAAAAATGTATTATGTGCCTGGGGGATGAGATCATACTTTTAAAACTTGCTGGCCACTTGGGGTTCATAAACCAGACAAGCCCAGTGAAGCTACAAAAATGTGTGTTTATAAGGGCAATGGAGACTGGTGACAGAGAATATAAGCAAAATCTTAAGAGCGAAAAGAAAAGTGACCCTGACCTCTTTTATAACATCTATAACTTTTCCTTACAGAGCATACCTCCTTTTGGTGCTGGTATAAACCCGGGAAGCGGGAGAGCGCAGCGTGACTCAGTTTCTCTGGTAAGAAAGCACTATGCCCCGGGCTGGTGAAGAGTCAGAAGCAGACCTCAAGAGCAAAGGTGTTGCTACAGCACAGGGCAGCAGAAAGGGCCAGAAGCAGCACTGAGCTATCAGCTTCACCAAGATAATAGTTAGACTTAGAAGCGTTCTTTACATAGGATTTCCAATTTAATCTGCATTGAAGCACGTAGCTTTTGTATGCACTTAAAAACCCAAGAGCATCTGCATTTTGTTTTTAAATTGGATTTCTCACTATTAACTGTAATTTTAAAGAGCCGTTCACGTTCACTTAATGTAGGAGTTATGGTCTAAAATGTCTACGCAATGCAGGGTGTGGGGGCAAAACTCTTGAGATTTTAAGGTGTAAATGAGATGTACATATACTTCCACTCAGAGTCTTCCACTCCACTTCTGCTGCATTTATGGGGAAATCCAAAACCCTGGCCCTCACCACAGCTGAGAAGGCTCTCTGTCATCTAATCTCAACTCTGAGCACCCCACACCCGTTTTCCCTGCCACGTTCCTTTGCTGAAATCCAACCTCTTTCTTCCTATCCTTTTCCTACCTAGGATGCTTCTCTGGCAAATGACACAGGTTCCTTCATCAAGTCTCTGCTCAAAGTCTGTCCCTCACCAACCGCTGTGTCTATGGGAACAGCCCTCCTCCAATTCTGATTCATCTTTGCTTACTCACTTGATACTGTCCTCATAGGACCATCACAGCTGCCATCACACCACGCTGTTTGTCTAACCAAGAACTGAGTTCAGAGCTCCAACCTCGGCGCCTACAGGAGTCTTGCTCAGAGTATGTTAGATGAATTAAACTTCCCTTAAATCACCCATCAAGAATAGTAGGCAAGGTTTGTTAATATTGTCCTGTGTAATAATTATCACGCATAGTAAAAACTGAAAGCCACTGAGCTAGGTTACGGGTACAAGAGCAAAAGTCTCTTTCAGCTCTGTATCTGAGGATCCAAATCACGGTGCCTGAAACAGCCCTAAGTGCTAAAGCGTTCTTGTTTGCATAATGCATTTCCTTCATCCCATTTTGATAGGAAGGCTCTATACCCTCAGTACTCAATTCACTGAGTAGGATATGGTAGCACACTTCTGTAATCCCAGCACTCTGGGAAGCTGAGGCAGGAGGATTGGAAGTTCAAGCCTGGTCTGGGCAATTTAGTGACTTGGCAACCCTGTCATTCATTCATTCATAAATAAATAAACGGGCTGGGGATGTAGTTAAGGGCAAAGTTCCTGGGTTCAATCCCTGTTGAATGGTTTGTTGTTTTAACAAACAGTTCTTTAGAAGCTCCTGGTCTTCCTAACCGGTTTGCTCAGTGTCTACTTCAGACACCATGGAGACCGTGACCGGACCACACTGCCAGGACTACGCAGCTCTCTACATAAATTCTCCTCCATATCCAAGGGTGGGCATTTGGTAGCTCAGCCGGAAAGGCTGCAGCCCTGCTCTCATTGCTCTCCTCTTTGCCAGAGAAACTGAAGGCCTCCTCTACACATCCACTCTACCGAGACTCACATGCAAGCACTGCAGTGGGACACAGCTGCATCACAGCCAGTTACCAGTGAAGGCCACACGGGCAGCCTAACTTGTCACCAGTGGATTTGGTGTCAATAAGAATACAGTGTGTGGCATAGGATGGTTTGACACCACTTAATTTTGGGCACTGAACCACGCCAGGAACCTCAATTACGGTTGCCAAATATCAGTGAAGAAATCGCAAGTGCAGGATGGGACTCACCTTGCAAAACAAAGTAAGTGTGTTCTTTCTGAAACAAAGATAAGAGGCCCACTGACTTAGGAATTCCTTTCCTGGCACAGGGCAGGTAGCAGGGATTGATCCAGGGCCTGCTCACTGATCTATATCTACAGTCCTATATTTTGAGACAGGGTCTCCCTAAGTCACTAAGTTGCTCAGTCTGGCTTGAACTTGAGATCTTCTTGCCTCAGGCTTCCAGCATACTGAAATTACAAGTGTGTGCCACCACACCTGGCTTCTTGTTTCTCTCAAAAAAGGACATCAACAAGCATCTCACTAATGGCATATATTTGAAAAGATTTAGACTAGAGGATGCTGTTCCCCACACTGTATGCTTACCAATTAAAAAAAAAGTGAATTCTTGCATGTCATTAATGATTTCATCTTTGAAACAATCCATTTCTGCTCTTCTGTTCTCCACAAATAAGATTTGCGTGGATTAAAAAAAATCGTGAAACTGCAAGGTAAGTACTTTTCAGAAAAGAAAATACCCAGTTATTATTTGCAATTCTTTCCTTCAGAAAACCAGGGTTTTCTCAATACTGTGTAACAGCATTAAAAACAACAGAAGGAAATCCATTGGAAACTGAAGTTAGAGGGAGACCACAGCTGTCACCCGAACACTGATTTCACATTTCTGTGCTCATCACAAAGCCTCATTGTTCCTTAAGTAGTAAATCTCGTAAGTCAGCACTGTGCGCTGATATCTAACCTACATTACGCTGACACCATCTTCTCTTATCCGTTTTATATAGATTGAGATTTCAGATAAGATCGTGTTTGAAAAAGTTGGCACTGAAAATACTTGTAAGCCACCAAGTAGAGACAATGGAAGACACTGGTACCTGCGGGGGCTTATTGCTGTGGCTGTAGAATGCTTCACTACAGGCAAGAAGAGGAAAAGAAACAAATCGGTCCCGTGGAATTCATCCCCCACGTGGTCGCAAACATTTGGATGTAAGTAAGGTATTGATGACTCAGCCTCCCTCCTTTTCAATTTCCCTCATGCTTGGGGTCAAGGAAATGGTAGGATCCAGCATTAGAGAAACGTGCCCGTACCCATGTGGGTGGGTTCTCAGGGCAGGGGACAGCAGAAGAGGCAGTTTCATCTACAGAGACAAAACTTTCCTCCAAGGTAACTCCAGCCAGGTTCATATCCACTCCAGTGAGCTTCTTGCATTTGTAACATGGAGATTCTAAGAGTTTCCTGAATTATTTCATTTAAAAATATCCAACACGTAAAAACTCACCTACCATCATACCAACTGCTCAGTAAATCATTTGAATTCTTGGGATCTCATGAAAAATGCTGACCAGATCAGACTGCACAAGCAACAAGGACTGAAGCCCAAGTTTGGAATGGACTTTCAGGGCAAGAAATGCAGCCAGCTCCTAGCACCAGGGGGGAGAGGAGCGCTTTCCAGACATCTGTCATGGGGCCCCATTACCATTCCTATCCCCACTTCACGGCTCAGCTGTGCACTTGACAGTAGCAAGGAGATAAAAAGAACACAGGCTGAGAGACCACGGGCTGGGAGAAAAGGGGGCTCCCCAGAGGGCAGCTGGATAGAGAGAACAGTGCTTCTCCTGATACTTACAATCCTGAGTCCTTAGGCGCTTGGGACTTTTCCTCTTACTTAAATCAAAGTCAATCTTTTCCAAGCAAAAAATGGGGGCCCCTTCGCCTCACACTGAAAAGCAAGCATTTCCTACTTCAGCTGTACAAACCACACAGGATTGAAAATAGTATAGTTGAAAGAAACATGGAGTTTGTAATTAGGGTTCTCTCTCTTTTTTGCCCCTCTTTCAAGGCAAACAGGAACAAGCTGAGCTGAAACACGGTTGTTGAAAAGGTTAAAAGGTTGTCATTCGCCTGTGTTCTATCTTTAGTCTTGCTCTGTCTTTGTAAGATGCGAAGATACATTTCCTCTAATGCACAGAAACATTCTAGGCAGTGTCCCAGGCAGTGTCCCCCGGGGGAAGTTTATGAGAGGAGACCAGTGTCAAGACACTCTAAGATTTCCTTTTGTTTTCTCTGTGATTCACGAGGTTGCACAATGTAGCTAAGGAGCAAGATGGATGCTTGCTTGCAAGAGAAGCCTGCAAAGGAGTCTGGGAATTCCACGGTCAAGAAGCAAGATGTTTCTGGTAAACTAAGCCCCAGAGTTAAGATTGTGAGCCTCTTAGGGGCAGGGATTATGTGTTTCTTTTTCTTCCTCGTGCAAGACATATTGCTGGCATTCAAGAAGTATTTGGTGGCTTAATAAATACAGGGGATGAACACATGATATCCACATTACAAATACAGTTCAGCATCCATGGCTACTAAGGTGTTATTTTCATGAGAAAGTAAACCTTTCTGGATTCTTAGGTAGTCTAAGATTAAAGCCACGCTGGCAAAATGGGGAGAGTTAGGAGTGTTCCTCTTATGTCCCAGAGGTCATATGTCAGTTATCAGAGGAAAAAAACCAAACCTTTCTTGAAAAAGGGACTGGGTTATAGCTCAGCAGTAATACACTTGCTTAGCATGCATGAGGCCCTGGATTCAAGCAATAGCACTGTGAAAACAGTGAAGATGCTGTTCTGAAAATGCACTTGTGAGTCAAAACTCAACAGACAAAGCAACAGAGCATTCAAATGAGGGGGTAGGGAAACAGGAATGACTACTGTTCCCCCACCCCTTTGAGTAAGCTTGTGCTAGTGTGAGATTTTGAAGAATTTCTTCCTGTCAAAAAGATGGAGTCAAATGCATTTAAAATATCCACATTACCTCACCTTCTTGTTCTCAATAGTGCAGCATGAGCCTTCCTGTCACTGCTCTACACCAAGTCTTATAACCATTTGGTAGGTTTATACTTCATGATTCTACCTTTCAAAAATCCTATAAGCAATTAATCCACATTAAAACACCATTACTGATTTACAGGTTCAAGATTTAGAATTTAGAGATTCAAACTAACTTACACCTGCTTCTGCCTGCCCATGTTTAAAAAGAATTTAGGAATGTTTACCTCATTTAAGGATTCTTGTATCAAGTTTCTCATTGTCATTTGCACCCAGAGAATATGCTATCTGAAGAGATTTAGTCTTTAAAGCAAAGCTTATTAAAACTCCATCACAGTTGGTGTGGATGAAAGTCCTTGAGATCAGAAGCCAGAAGATCAAAATATTTGGGTTCAAGTTCTGGCTGAGGAACATGCCACTTACATAATCTTACATAAGCACTAACTTTCCCCCAGCATCAGCTCTGTCGTTTATAGAGAGAATAAAGAGAAGTAGCTGCTCAAGAACTGCTCTGTGGATTTTATCAGTGTAAAGCAGTCCATTTTATAAATTGTACGAAAGCAACCGCTTTCATCATCATCATCTGTACTTAAAAACGCTTCAAATGACAGCGTTCCTAACCTGGACCCCTGTCTGCCTCTATCCTGAATTGACCCAGGGCAGAGTAGGAGGGTTCTTTCCTATAATGAGTGATAGTAACGCTATATGCTTGTGTTACTTATAGGTCACAACACAGCCCCACTGTCTGCATGTAAATTTCCACCTGCTCTCAGCAGTAAGTTCTAGTTCTACATCTGGAGACTGGAGCACAGAGCAGGTTTGGCAACAGACTCAAATTCACATGCACTTCATGAATTAAGTGATTTATTGAACATTACCAAGTACCTCAGTCCTTATTGCTTGGTCCTGAGAGGTGTGACGCATACCAAAAGTGACAAATACCAAACTGTTTTGGCTGGAAGAGGTCATAAGTCACAGGCTCTGGAAAATTTCTTTCATTTTTTGGTTTGCAGAAAGTTAATAAATTTAGTGACATGTTTAACCTCTCCAGTGAGCACCAGTACCAACAAATGACAGGTAACAGCACAGAATCTTTCACAGAGAAACGTGTGAGTACCAGATTTGACCAGCTTCAAAGTGGATGTGCCAAGGACCGCTTCCAGGGTGGAGACAGAGCCAAATGCGAAGCAGACAGGAATCCCTGTCCTCAGGGCTGGCCACTGACTGGATTCTTTTGAATTCCAAGACATTTTCTCCATTCCTTAGTATGCTAGTGTGTGCACTGGGCTTGCGTGTGCTCCCTCTAGAGGTACAGCCAGAAAAAAGGAAAGAAAAAGAAAAAATACCTGGGCAGCACTATAGCAGCATAAGTGAGCAAAATGATCAAGCCCCCTGCAGTGCCCTGTAGTCTAAGGTGGTCGCAGCTGTTTCAGGGCTGAGGCCACGCAGGATCCTTTGATGTACCTGTAACATACTGGCTTCTGAAGCCCTGTGTCATCGAGAATGTCTCCAGTCCGCATGGACCTCCTCTCCTGCTAACTACCACCACATGCCTAGTACATATAACTCCCAGTCTTGCATATAAATTCATATGCACTTCCCATTCCTCTTACTGCTGTAGACTTAGTGCTTTTCCTAGCTCAGCAAGTTGAGGAAAATCTTTACAGTCCGTAGATAAACTAAACAAGTGTCAGAAACATTTTTTTAAAATGCTTTATATTTGTATGCAAGACAGTAAAATTTAGACACTTGCTCTTAGCCAAAAGGCCAAGACGTGATCAGACAATAAAACCCAGAAGTCAATACAAAAGGACCAAGTGATTTCTTAGTTTGTCTCCAGCTACTCACAGTCAACCATGGTTCAAAACATTAAAGGGAAAATTCCAGAAACGATTCATACATTTTAAATAACTTTTATTATAGTATACTGTTATAATTGTGTTGTATTGTAATATTACAATTGTATTGTAATATCAAATAATCTATTATAGCTCTGAATTTGTAAAGTAAACTTTATCACAGATTAAGTATGTATAGAAAACAGTATGGTAATCTACAGTGCTTTGTACTATCTGCGGCTCTAGGCACCCACACAGGATTGTCTCCCCCATGGATAAGGAGGGCTCTTCTCCCCGCAGTTAGATTTAAAAAATGAACCCTAGGGCAGTGATCATATCATGCAAACTTTTGCTTTCTACATTCTTGATTCTGGTTTTTGTCCAGGAGCTTGGATATTGTCACGAGTTATGGACACAAAGAATTAGATTGGACACATTCAGGAGGATGAAGAAATGAGCACTAGTTCTACATCTAGAAAGAGCCAGTTAGGGAACGGAAGAGGGTTCAGGAGCTCCTTATCAGGGAAACCTGTGCTGGGCACTGGAGTGGGAAGACAGTGTTTACTGAGCATCTGAGGTGTGGCGAATGCTGTAGGAGACAAGAAAGGTTACCAGCGAAGGAAAGCACTTATCCAAGTGCCACACCATCTGAGTGTGAGCATCAACTGAGGGGAAAAAGAAATATAGCAATCATTGGGCTGAGGGAAAGCTGCACTTCTGTAATATAACCCAATTAAAAACTAGACAAAAGACCTAAGTGGACATCTTCCAAAAAGTTATACAGACATCAGATAAGCATATGGAAAAGGTAGTGCACATCCTGAGTCATCAGGGAATGGCAAATCAAGGCACAATAAGATACTACCATGTGCCTATTAAAACGGACAAAATCCAAAAGACAGCCAGTAGCAAATGTGGGCAAAAGTGTACAACAAATGGACTCTTTATCACTGGTGTGAATGCAAGATGGTATAGTTACGTTGGAAGACATTTTGGCAGTTTCAAAAAAAAAATCTAAACTGGAAGATGCTTTATGGGGATCTGGAGATGGAGAAAGATGGGAAGGAGGGGAAGAGAAGTAAAAAGGATCAAGATGCTACATGTATAAGTACTATGTTCCCATGCTAAATGTATTTAACAGTGTATTACAAACAAAAAATTTTAAATCGGTATCTATAAAAGATAAAAACACACTTCATGTTATGATACAGCAATCATGCTCTTTGGTGAAAATCCAGTGGGCACTGGGATGTTTAGAACAACTCCACCCACAATTGCCAAACTAGGTGAATGGATAAATAAACTGCCATACGTCATATAATAGAATTCTCCCGCACTAAAAGGAAATGACCTATGGAGACATGGAGGAACTGGAATGGACACTGCTAAATGAATAATGGCAGCCTGAGAATTATATATACCTGCATGAGTCCATATGGCATTGTAGAAAAAGCAAATCTATGTAGACAGTAAAAAATCCAGAGATTCAGGGGTTAAAAGGGAGGGGCAACTAGATCCCAGAAGATTTTTAGGGTGGTGGAACTATTCTTGAGGATGACAGACATACTACTATGCATTTGTCAAAACCATACAAATATACCCATGAAACAAGGAATCCTAATGTAAACTATGGATTGTGGTTAATAATTTATCAATAATAGTCATTGCCTGTAACAAATGTACCATGCGAGATGTTAGACATAGGAACCACAGCATCAGAGAAGAGGGAAGGCCAGGGATGCAGGAACTCTCTGTACTTTCCAACAAATTTTTCTGTAAACTCAAAATTGCTTTCTAAAAGCTTGTTAATTAAAAACAAAAACAAAAAATCTGCACTGTCAGCTGTTTAGAGACCCTTCCCCCCATGCCAGTCAGAGCCAAGCAGAGCTCATGCCATGCCCCTGGCTCCCAGCCAGAGTTACAAGTACCAGAGGGGAGTAGTTCATTGGTCAGACTCCAGCAGGACGCAGATTCCAACAGAGGTGAGGGGCTGGCCAGGAAGCCAGAGGCACTGGGAGGCGTGGCCAGCAGAGAATCAGGTTTGATGGGAAGACAAAGGCCCTAAGTTAGTGAATAACTAGAGGAAAAGCCCAGGGATGTCACCGAGAGGCTGGGAGTAGGAGTTACAGCATAATCTGCAAGCTGAATGAGGCCACTCTGCACAGCTGGGGCAGGCTATGAAGGAACTGGAATGATGGACATGGAAGTGTCCACACCACATGGGGCAAGAGACAGGGAACCCTAACCCAGGTGAGGTCCTAGGTCATCAGCTGCTAGGGGATGTAAACAGAAGATACAGCGACTCCATGAAAAAGCAAAGCCTCCAGGATAAGACATGTTGAACCACCAAGCAGCAGAGAGGGAAGAGTAACCATTTCTCACAAGTCCTGACTGCGAGGTGGGAACCCCAGAGCTAATCTAGGAAGCTATCAAAGAGGCTTCCTAGATTTCTTCTCCCAGTTTCTCATTTGATCCTATTTAGGACAGAGCAAGAGGTGAATGCAGTAGATACCAGCAGAACAGAGAAAGAAGGCCAGGAGGAGAGAGGACACACACATGTGGTGGGGTCAATGAACTGTCACTCATATGCAAGTACTGGAAAACCCTACAGCCACCCTCAATATCTTAAAAGTCTGTTTGTCTACATGAGAAGATGCTGACAACATATTTTGATGTGATAAAAGAAGGTTTAGAACAGTACATCAAGCATGATTCCATTTTTGGACAGGTACATGAACTTATTTGTACATGTGTGTTTGTGTGTGTGTGTGTATACAGAAAATATCCCGGAAGAAAATACACTCAAATGTGAACAGCAGTGAATGTCTACAGGTGCCATCAACCTGGCAGATCTTTCAGATTCCTGGTTTATACTTTCTCAATTCCTCTGCAAGTGCAACTCCTTTGCAAATCCTTACACAGGCATTTTTCTTTCAGTGAAAGAATCAATGCTCTTTCCATGTCATAATTCAACTTTTCTACGTTCTCCTTATTAAGCGTCAAAAAGCCAGTGTGTCACCCAAACGCTTGCTTTTACATAAGTGTGGTGCAAGCTCTCATTACAGAGATGACTTCAACAGCCACATCCTGATGCACATGGGGGAAAAAAAAAAGAATGGAAATTCCAAAGAGCTAAAGTCACCAAAAGTAACGCCTGGAGGAACAAAAGCAGGAGCAAAGGAAAGTGCTGTGGGTAGAGAGTCCAACCCCCACACAGCTCTAGGACTTGTTTTCCTTGACTCTGGAGGAGGTTTCTTGATTAGTCTATTCTAAAAGTTGTTATTTTTAAACATCCTAGCTAAAAATATCATCCAAACGCACAGATATGCAGAATGCCTCATGATGCACATTATCTATGAAGATAATGTAACAGCATGACCAGGCATTAGCATGAATCATAGTTACTCTACCACGGATGTATTTCCCACCAGCCATCCACACAGATACACGGCCCAACTACTGATGTCAGGTTTGGGTGTTTGGACTTATCCATCCCCTCTGCCCTTTTACGTCCAGAGGAAGGGGAGGAGGAGAGGGACAGCACAGAACAGTCACCCCAGGAGCTATGTTTTAATGTTCCTTCTTTCCCAAACCTAACAATTTCACCCTGCAAGCTGTATCAGGAAGCACCTTTAATCCAAGGCATTTCGCTATTACCTTTTGCGATAGTTCACTGTTCAGCTGTCTCCAGTGGCTTTTGACGCTACTGCATTGAGGCAGGAGTGTGTGTGGAAAAAGTCAGAAAGAAAAGCTGAAAACAGTTCATTCTGAACACTGTTCCCTGTCTACAACCCTGCCCGAATGTTTGGCAGGGGAAGAAGCTAAGCGATTGCCTGAAAGTCAAAGATTTCCTGAAGATTCCATTTATTTCTGGTTTTTTTGATCCTATTCTGTATAAACTATGGATATGCTTTTGGTAAAGACACCCAGTGCTCAGTGAATATTTTGTAACTTTTTGTTTATTAAATAGAGAGTGGTAGTAATAACACAGGGATAACAACAGCACTAACGATAAAAACAGAATAATTGGTCTCCAACTTTTCTTTATAGTAAGATTACTTAAAATTTTAAGATTCTGTAGCCAGAGCCTAAAGTAATGATTTAGGTTTAGCACTGATTGTTACCTTGTAAATGGGAAGTACCACCCAACTGTCATCAGAGTGACTGCTCCTTCCAAGAGAGACATGGTGGGATTAGTGTTAGGCCAAAACAGACAGTGAACATACTTGCTGTTCCTAGGCTATGAGTTGCTTCTACACACTGGTACATGTACACAACATATCTCAATTCCCTTCTTTCCCCCCTCCAAGACTATAAAATTTAAATATTCCCTGTATATTTTGATCACACTGTGTACCTATTAAATATTCTGACAGTGAAAACACAGACTCAGAGCAACCAGGAGTTGCCAGTGCTGCTTGAAAATGCTTATTGAATGCTCATACTCTTTTCACATAGATGGACATAAAACTGACTTAGACTGATTATTTCTTCTGAATGGAGGCAGTAAAGCCTGGGTATATTTGTAATAGAAGGCCTCTGAGACATGGATTCATTCATCCAGATCAAGTCCCTGTACCTAAAAATACAAGGAGCTGCATTTGAAGGTAAATCTGCCAAAACTGCAAACGACAGAGTCAGCCCTTAGCTATTCAGACTCTCCAGAAAGGCATAATGTTAAGATTCGCAAAGTAGTCACCCAATAATACCCTATAAATTAATGAACAGTTTGTTTACAATTGTCCGTGTGACATTTTATCAGGGCCTTAAAAACCAACATAAATGATACAAGAATCCTGCTCTTAAGAAGCTTCTATTCTATTGGGACTAGCGAAATATAAATAAATTCATTACAGTGGGGTATTGGTAGTAATATTATAAAGAACAATTTTAACAAGGAGCCAGTCGTCAAGAACTAGGAAGAAGGTAGAGAAAGTGTCTAAGGATCTAACTAATTCACACCAAGGTGTTAATATTTCACCTGTGACCTCTGTCCCAGCATCACTTGCATTTTAATACAAGACAAGCTGAAAGTTTTGCTTGACATTTGAGGACTAAACATACCCATAGCATTTCAGGCCTATGCAGTCAGAGGCTGGCAAAAAGAGGATACTTCAGCTACTACTATACAAAGTCTTTACACTTCTGTCCCTTAAAAAGTCCAAAGAGGGTAGGTAGATGTCTCTTTCTAGCATTTGAACTAAAAAGACCACATAAGAAGAGACTCCAGATGTCTTTACACCCATGTTCACAGCAGCATTATTCACAACAGCAAAAAGGTGGAGGAAAGCAACCCAAGTATCTACCCACAGATGAACAGAGAGGTGAAATGTGATCTACTCATATGATGGAATATTATGCAGCCTTAAAAAGGAAGAAAATCGTGATGTATACCACAACATGATTGAAATTGGAAGACATTATGCTAAGTAAAACAGGTCCAGCCACAAAATGATAAATGCTGTATGATTCACCTCATAAGAGATATTTAGTCAAGATTAGAGAAACAGAAAGTGGAACAGTTATTGCTGGGGGTGGTGGTGGACAGAATGGGAGGGTGCTGCTTAATGGATCTAAAATTAAATTCAACTTTACAAGAAGAAAAGAGATGTGGAGATGGAGGGACAGGTGGTCACACAATATTAGTGTACATACAGCCACTGTGGAAATCAGTCTGGAGATTCCTCACAAAACTAGGATTAGAAGTCCCACTTGACCCACCTATTCCCCTTCTGGGTATTTTTCCAGAAGAACTGAAAACACCATACCACAGCGATATATGTGCACCCATGTTTATAGCAGCTCAATTTGTCATAGCTGAATGTGGGAAACAACCCAAATGCCCATCCACTGAGGGATGGCTATAAAAGATGTATTTTTATACAATGGTGTATTACTCAGCTATAAAGATAAACTCGAGGCTTTTATAGGTAAACGGACACAACTGGAGACCATACTCATAAGTGAAATCAATCAGATTCACAAGTGTAAACATCATATTGTCTCCTTAGTGTAGGAAACTGAAAGAGTAAATAAAATCTGAAAGGTACAATAGATATTGTGAAAGGGAAAAAACTGCTCAAAAGGAAAGAACAACTGGGATGAGGGAAAAGAGAAAAGAAAGAAGAAGAAAAGAAGGGAAAAATCACACACACACACACACACACACACACACACACACACACCCAAGATAGCTACTAATTTCTATTGGTTTATTGAAAGGAACAGTTAATACTTAAATTTTTTGAATAATTTTACATGCTTGTATCTGGTAACTGAACAACTACTTTGAAGACAACCATATGCAACAACCATTGTTGAATTCCTATCATCTTGGTTTTTTTTGAAATTCTATATTGTTTCTAATGTTTTTTATTATTATTTATTCTCTTTAAAATTAAAAAAATTATTAGTGTACATAATGGCCCTGAACTGTCCACTTAAGCACAATGGAGACAGTAACTTTCATAATGTGTATTTTAACACAAAATACTGGAAAAACAAAGAAGGTAGGTGAAGCATGCCACTTTTGAAACTTATTTCATTACTATTGTTAGTCATTTAATATGGAAAGTTACTAGATAGAGGTCAGAATGGAAAGCACATGTCAGTGAGGTTAGTTGGTCCCTAACATTATTTAGGGAAATGATACCCAAAGATCTCCCTCAGGAATGGTGGAAATTTTACCATCTAAAAAGAGTCAATCCTTCCATCGCCCCAGCTCTTGCAAAATGTGATTACTCTGGCCAAGGTCCATGTTTGTGTTTCCATTTTGCCATATCAATGCAAGTGTCTTTATTAGACTGTTTTCCCCACAGGCCAATCAAGAAGCATGGACTGATGGAAGGGCATTCAGCAGAGGAGAAAAATTTGACCAGACTGGGAGAAAAAAAGAGGGTCACCCACAATTGCAAGGCTAGAAAGCAACCATTGAAATCAAACCGTACCTGCTTTGAAATTTCCCCCACAGCACAATGATCTTTCATTACAGGATTTCATACAAGCCTGCCTCTGCTTTATCATCCCAACATTTTCTCTTGTGTCTGAAAGACTCTTAGCAATAATAAAAAAAATCACAACTCAAAAGCTGAAAAGGATTTTCTCAGAAGATGAACACGTTTTCCACTAAATAATTTCCAGCCCTGGCAATGTAATTTCAGCACAGAAACTAATTTTGAACTTTCAGTTGCGTGAACTGAAATATGTAAGTAATTTAAGACTGAGATGGAATAAATAAATATAGATGCCTTACAGCTTGCCATGTCTGACTTTGGTGTGGTGAGTAATTAGGTTTAAAGAAATCTAGATAGGCAAATGACATAATAGATAAGGCAGATAATCATATTAGAGCAGATGGGCTTTAATATCAAGATCAGCAGAAATTAGAGCCCATAGCTATGACCTTAAGCCCATGCCATAGAGTGAGAACAGAAAGCCAGCTGAATGCAAGGTTTTCATGTTTGCTGGAGTCATCCCACTGCTCTGCAGCTGGGCAGCATTCAGTAGAGGCTGCCAAGGGTGTGCATGCGTGAAAGTGTGTAAGCACATGCACGTGCACACACGTGGGCGCACGCACATACACACTCACAAACACACAAAGGAAAGGAAGGAGGCAGAGGGAGAGACTCTAGTTACTGTTCTATCAGAGGATCCACATAAAAGGGTGGGAGAGGAACATTCACCTCAAGTGGGAAGGGCCATCTTCCTTTAGAAGGAGCTCAGAACCCTTAAGAGCTATTATTGATCTTAGCATCAACTCATAGACTGTCAATCACAGTGACTGCGTCCCTGTATTAATAGAGGAGGCAATTATGTGCAGCACTGAAAAAAACTGCATTCTTGCATACTTACCGTTTTACAAATTTTCAAAAAGCAAGTAAATAACAGGAGGCAGTTTTGATCATGGGGCAACTTTCACCGTAACATGGTTACGGTGCGTAAGGTAACACAGAAAGCGCAGGTTGAGTAAGAAAAGCCCGCAAAACTCAGTGAAAACAACAGGCAGGTGGTGGAATCCACACACCTGCACCTCCACCCTACTTCCAAAAATAAGTTTCTATTTTCCTCCTCTCTGCTCCATATCCTCTAGAACAGATTGGCTAAAGTATTTATAAAGATCAGTGTGTTATTTTCATTAATATTTTATGCAAAAGTCACATCAGGTCACGCGTGTCTCCAGGAAGGAAAACATGGAGCTGAAGCTCTCGCCAGTCACTGAGGATGCTGAGCTCATCCCTTCCTCTGGCACTTGTTCCACCCTCTGCTCGGGAAGCCAGACCAGATTGAGCAGAGCAGCCCATAGCTCCCTTTCAGTATAGAATGCAGTGAGTCAGTGTTTATGTGCCGATCTGCTATTAAAGCAAATAAGCAGAATCAGGAATTCCAAAACACGCCATGTTTTCATTTCCATTTCATATGAGCATGAAGCTCTTGCCAAATTTGGGCACTTGAAATTATGAGGTCCCCTATCACACATTTCTTTATCAGTGCTCCACATAATTATTTAACTAAGACTCTTCAATAAGAATGTCTAAAACGCTTGCTATGTTTCTCAGCAGTAAATGAATGCCTGTAGGCTCTGATGGTGCCCTGGGTTTTTTTGTTTTAATTTTCTTCCTATTCCTGAAGATGCATCCCATTCAGTTAGGTGCCTGGTGAACCACACACCAGATCAGAGGGGCTATGCCACCAGCCCAAGATGTGCCCAGCAGCACCCCAGGTGAGCTTAACAGAACTGATGCAGCCCTGCCATCTGTGACCACAAGAAGCGCTCACATGGCCAGGTATATCCGTCTCACAAGAAACTGACTTTTTCTAAAAGCTCAAACTTGAAGGTGAGAAAACATGAACATCTGAGCTGCCAAAGTGGCCTGCCTGCTCCCAGATTATGCCTGGCTTCTCTGCTTTGCTTCTTGTCCACCTTTTCCTTGTAGAGTCCTACTTATTCTCAGTATTCGGTTAGGGAGCATAGGAGAAGAGAGCGGAGATCAGAAGCCATCTCCAGAAGCTGGCATGATCCTGTTTAGGCTCCTCCAGCTCTCTTTAAAGAAGAAAATCAGAGAAAATGTGACACATTATCCTCAGGTTAATGCACACTTTCATGTTCCTTCTCATTCTCTATAAAGCACCGTCAACATGTGAGTTACAACTCAGAGGGCTGAAAAGTACCTTGCAATTCCCACCTGATTCACACTGTTTCGGGACAGCACACTGGCCCCCAACTGTCCTGGTGAAAACCACAAGTTCTCACTCTCAGTACCTTGAATTTAGTGATATGAAACAGCCACTTCTATTTTAGTATTTTTACAGAGTTAGACTTCATAGGTAAAATGTCAGATCTGGAAATTAACAGGCGAGCTCTGGCCCTGCCAAGGTTACAAAGCATTTCTTGAGAGCCCCCAGGGTCCTGAGAGCACTTGTTCCTTTTCAGGTCATAGGGGGAAAACGTGTTGGAAAGAAAAGAGTCTTCGGTTATGGTGAGACTGTGATATTACTACAAGGAGAAAGCACTTTCAGAGATTGTGTTGAGTCAGCCCCTCTACAGGTGTAACTTGGAATCCATAATCCAGAGTCTGGTAGGACCCGCAGAGGAAAAACGTGCCGTCACTGGAGGTCAAGGGTTCTGAGTTCTCCTAGCAACTCCAATCCGAGTGCTCAGGACCTCAGCCTGTGATTCTCTCACTCCACCTGCGAGGGTCACAACTTCTGCTTTGGCTGTACTGTTTCAGTTCTGATGTCCCGTCCCAGTCATCTTTTTCTCAACTGTCCTAGGGGAGGTCTCTTCGGAAATTTCCCTAAATTGTCTCAGTTCAAGTGCCCCTAGGCTTTTGTCATTCCCACCGTGTGTCTACATATCTTATTGATCATGTCAACAACATGCTTGAAATTATACAATGACTTGTTTCCTTGTTGAAAAGATAAACTTCAAACTCCACAGCAGAGTTTATGAAAAAGCTACTCCACGACCTGGCACCATCTTAACATGACTGCCATGCTCTACCCTAGGAACCCTGAGACATCTGCAGTTTTCCAACACACTGTGGCGTTTCTTACTTCTGAGGTTTGTAAACGTTGTCCTTCTCCATGTAGAAGAGGTGGAGAGCTCCCTACCCCTTGAATGGAACATATTGGGCAATTTTCTCTGGCCAAAGAAAAATTATCAGACATATTGCAAATAGATACGGAGAAACCAGGGTCTCGCTTCTCTTGCTGCTCATGGGAACCATGAGACTGTGAGGGTATGAAGCTCAGATAAACCTACTGTGGGATATAAAACTGTGTAGAGCAGACCGGAATTTTGAACTGAAGCTCCCCTACCCCTCATGCCAATCTATCTTCCAACAGCCACACGAGCGAGGCCATCTTAGGGTAATCAGTCCCATGCAATGTCGATCAGTCCACGGGGCCCAGGGAATTATAATACAACAGGTACGTTTGGTGTTTTAAAACGCTAAATGCTGGGATGACTTCTTACACAGTATAAGCTAACTAATACACCCACTTTGTTTTCCAATTAAAACTACTCACCCTTCAGGTCTGAGAATGAAGGCTTCCCTGACCCCAGAAGGTGCCACCATGGTTCATACTCATGGCACCCTGTAGGTACCACTGGAACAGCACAGGCACGGTATTAAAAAGTTGACTACTTTTCCAACTCTGCCCCAGTGACAGAAAGCTCCTTTAGCTGCTGTGGATGTCTACCCTCCAGGACACCCTCAGTAACAGTTTGCTGAGGAAGGTAGACGATGCAGGCATCTGTCTTTAAGCTTTGTTTCAGCTCCAATTTCAAAGAATCAGACTAAACAATGTTTATCTATCACCATCTAGACATGGAAACTATATCAAAATGTATTTCAGTGTTTTTCTTTCTTAAGAGTTCCACTCATAGCAATAGCTTTTGGGAATCTCCCCAGTCTTTTTGTAGACAAGACCATAGTATCTTCCAAACTCACAGTGCCTTTCAGTTTGACTTATACGAAAAATTTCACCTAAAATTCCAAGGGCGCTCAGTGTATGAATGTGAATAATTCTGATAAATGTTACCACTCTCACTGTTGTAATTACTTTATATGCTAAAGAAGCAGAGTGTCTTAACAATATATAACCAAATCATTGTCCATATAATGACAATGACCACTGGTGACAAACCCTATTACAGAGGAAATGTCTCTACAACAAAAACACTAGCAAGTTTCAATTGCTCACCTGTTTATTTCAGTAACAGATCACTATAAACTTGGAGAGACTTATCATCCTGACCCAGTCACTAGCAAGCAGTCACTAGGTACTTTACCTTATTTAAGTCCCTCAACACTCTTTCAGGGTAGACATGGTCACCTCTATCTCACAGATGAGGTAAATAAGGCTCAGAGAATCTGGACACTTTCCCCAAGGACACACAGCTAATGAATGCAGTATGGGACCTGAATGACAAGGTTATTCAAAATACCACTTATTTGAATAAACACTTTGGAATCTGATGCTGTAAAGTGGAAGTGAGACCTGCCTTCATTCAAAAGAAAAGGAAACAGAGGCACAGAGAAAGAGGGTAACCGGCTGGAGGTCTCTCAGAGGTAGGAATGGGATAAGAGCCTTGGTATGATTTTCTTGTTGGTGTACTGAGCACTAGTGGTCCCTCACCTTTTCCTTAGTTATTAGTATGTGATTCACACTTCCTCTTGAGATCTTCCACAACAAATTCAGGAAGGAGCGTTAACATGTTCTTCAACCCTAGGGGTGCTTCCGGCAACTGCACGCCTTGCCGGGTTGTGAACATTACGAAGCCTGAAGTTCATGAGACTTAACTGGATCATCTCCTTTACCGAATTTCTAAGAAACAAGCATCAAACCTATAGAAGCATTTTAATCTTCTGAGTGAATTACCCTTCATATTAGCTGTATTTCTTACTTATGCCAGTGTGAGAAAACTGCTCATTACTTGTGCAACATAAAGAATGAAGTGTCCAGTCAAGAGCTACATAATGATCTTTTCTAGAATAAAAAAGTTTCTACTTCTCTACAATATCAAGATGCACCCAACAGTTATTTATTGTTCCAGGAAAACACAGCATCTTCTATCATTTAAGTCAGTTCAGCAATTGAGACTAACGACCTCGCTAGGCATGCCACAGACTGTCAAAGCAAAAGGCTTTGTTTTTCCCCTTAAGAAGCATCCTGAAAACACAGAGCGCTCGGAAATTGTTGACAACTACCCTTGGAGTCTATTTCAGAAAATCATTTCTCCTGTTTCAAGGCCCAGGTCTTTATTACCCACCCCGATTCTAGCTGTGGAAGGTGGAATGAGTACTTGTGGCGTATATATACGGGGTGCTGGAAATCATCTCAGCTTAACTATGGTTTGTCAGTGGAGCAAATAATAAACACAGAGACTACACAAATTCTTTTATTAATGAAAAACAGGTAATAATATATATTCCATGTCACTGAGTCTCAGATCCCCTGGGGACATCCCTCTGAGGTTTTCTGGTTTCCTAACTCCTCGCAAAGATCAGGCCTTAGTGTTTCTTTGTGAAAAAAATATGCAGCCTTCACAGACACAAACATTCCTGGGGATATGTCAGCCAAACCCACTGCCCAGGGATATTGATAATGAAGTGGCCATGGGACTAAATTGCCAAGAGAGTCAATGTCACCTGACTAGACTGCCCAGTTGTAGACTTAACCTAGGTAAGGTCAAATATGTTAGGGACTTTAAGATATGTTCCTTGGTATTACTATTTCATTTGGATCCAAACCAGAAAATGGCAGGAGCCCTTTGGTGCCAATTCAGTGTGGCATGGAAGGACAGCGTGAGTTCTGTTTCCATGCTGCATGCAGGGAGCAGTTGCCAGAGTCTTGTACAAAAGTTCTCATCCTGGGTGCTTTCAGGCCTGACCCATCAACAAGAAAAAGAGACAAGATGGGCTGGTGGGGTATTTTCTTCCATCTTCCCTTTCTTGACCTCTGATTCCTTCCCAGAATCTACTCATGTTCCCCAACTCTGAATGCTTAATTATATAAACAACCAGAACAATGACATTAATTCTAAAAAACTAATGCCATCAAATGTACCAAGACTGCTGAATATCCTTGCCCAGCATCCTTACATTTGGCCTGAATAATCCATTAATTACTTACTCTCCATGGGATCTGTCTACCAGGGAGACCATGCGGTCCATGATCCTTACTAACGACATCCTCTCCTGGAATCCTGCCCAGATGAGGGAAATCCGAGAACAGTGTCTGCCAACTCCCTTTGGACCCTCCTGAGGCCACCTACTTCCACCCTCATGTCCTCACTTGCCTTAGAGAAGTGCCAGCCAGCAAGTTGCTAGGACAACTGACGTCATGGTTGAGGGACAGAAATAGATCGCCAATGCTGCTGAGAGCCGAACTGCAAGCTCCAGTCAACAGCAGTGACCAACCACGTGGCAGCGCCACTGTCCCCTAAAGAGAGTGACAGAGCAACATAACCCAGGGCTGGCTCTCACTTGGACATACTACCCTTCTGCTTGACATGGTGGTGACAGCAAAGGGACAAGGAACTAGCTCAACACAAATGCCACACGATCTTATTCTGAATTGTAGGAGTTGGCAGAGAAGCAGTTACCAAGGGATAAGCAGTAACCTTAATTTTATTAATCACCTGAGAGTGGGGGAGGGAAGTTGTTCGTGAAGAGATAGACGACAGCCATGAATAGGCACAGCAACAAAGGATGCCAAAGAGGAGAAAAGTCTGTTTATACAAGCAATAGCTGTCCCCTTTCTGAACGACAGCATCTTCTTTCATTCTCTCATTTCTTGGGGAACAAAGAAGAAAAGGTAAAGGTAACTGGAAAACTAGGGTTTGCCAGGGTAGCAGAAGAGAATAATCTTTGTGCTGTGTTCTCTCTGTTCTGGAGGGCAAGTTTTACAATGCTTTAGAACACGTAGCAACTTGTAGGAGCCCTAGGAATTAAAACTGCCTATCAAAGCTTTGGATTTTAGCCCTGGAGAAAATATAATTTTTCAATTCCATGCAAGCTACAAAGGCCTGAGGAGAAAAAGGGCAAAGTGAAATGAAGAACATCCTAGTGGAAACTAGAGAACTTTTCAGCAAGAGTATTATCTCTAGATGCACAGACTAAGGTGTGCTTGTGTCAGTGATGATGTCTGTTGCTCAGACTGAAATAGGTTAACACCAAACCGCATGTGGTGGTGCAAGTCTGTAATCCCAGCACTCTGGAAGGCTGAGGCAGGAGGATTGCAAGTTCAAATCCAGCCTGGGCAACTTAGTGATTTACTCAGACCCTGCCTCAAAAAAAAAAAAAAATAGAAAAGGGCTGGGGATATAGCTCTGTACAAAGACCCTGGGTTAGAATCTCAGCAGCACAGGGAAAAACATGAAATAGGTAACACCCTAGAGCAGTAGCTGGCCCAGGGGCCACCACCAGGCACTGCACCAGCACCACCAGCACATTGCACCCAAGCTGCAGGCACCCAAGGCCGGAAGATGGAGCTCATCATTGGACCTTGTATATAAACGTATTAGAAAGAATTTGAAGCAGAAGATGGTTTAGTGACCCAAGAAAGTGACTGCAAGAACTTACTCTCAAGTTAGGATACAGGGAGTCAGATCTCTCTCAAAAAGGAAGGGGATCAAGAGATGGAGGGAGGAAAAAGGGAGGGAAGAAGATGCAAAAGAATTAAGATGTGCCAGGGATATAGCTCAGCGGTGCAAGTGCCTGCCTGGCCACCACAAGGTCCTGAGTTTGATTCCCAGTACTGGGAAAAAAACAAAAAAACAATGGGTTATGCTGTTATGCACAGGGACCAATTCCCCAAGAGGAACGTAATCATTATATATTGCAAACACGTACTGATAAAAATATTTTCAAAGAAGGATTCTGAAAAAAGATTTCTATTTTGGGAGAGCCTACTGAAACTGTTTAAGAAATATACAGATTCCTAACAGCTAATTTTGTTATGTTATCTAAACAGTGTTTTATACTTATTGATAACTGCTTTCCCTGACTTCAGTAATACACTCATTTAGGTGTCTACAATGGATTTACATCATCGTGATGACAGGAGATGAGTTAATTGTTTCAATAATTTATTACCCAGCTACCACTGGAAATTTACTGTGAACATATGTTGGGGGATGGGTAAAATGACTTTCTGGTATAAAAACTGGTTGTTCTAAAAAAGTAAAAGATATGGATAATTTTAAAAGTGAAATTACTTTGCCCCTTAATACTAGTCCGAAGGAGCAACTTTTTTCCTGGTAAGAACCAACAGAATTTGTTTTGGCCTTATGACCACACAATGTCATTTCGTTACTATCTGTATCTCATCTTTCTTGTGAAAAAAGTAAAAGAGAAACACAGTCTTTCAGAGGAAAGGTGAAAATAACTAAAGCATCTCTGTACAATAGGTTTTGTGAGAAGTGACATACATTAGTACTTTTACTACACAGGTGACAGAACAGATGGCCTTGCGAGACACCCTCAGTATGGGGACTATTTGATCTCTATCTGGAAGAATCTGGGGTGGCTTAATAGTTCTTTCTAGGGATGTGTCACCACCCAGTCATCCTCACTCCTCCCCTACTCACCTCTGTACTGATTTTTGAACATTGAATACTTCGAAGATATGCCAATGAAAAACACTTGCTTAGTCTTAGGTGTGGTTTCTGTCCAAAGCTCTATCAGATATGCTATACTTACTACCACTGAGGCATCATTTTCCTTACGCTAAAAGCCTCTGTTCTTGCTTCAGCTTTTACATATAAAGGTGGAAAATCCTAAAGCAGATGGGGCCCGTGCCCTCTAAAACCCTGCGCCATGTCTTTGTCAGTGGTGAAACTACATTAACTTGTGATGGAAAGAAATTTCTAGCTCTGTGGTCTCTTACACCCAAGTACAGAGAAAGTTCAATAAAACACCAATTCTGTCTCAAAGCATCCCTCACTATTCTAGGCACACACATACTGTGTATGAAAGTGTGCATCTACATGGAGGCCTCATTCATGAGCTTCGCAGTCCTCAGAACCTTCCTGAGAACCTGGCTTTGAGGAATCTCACCCATCACCCCTTTGGGCATACCTCACTGGGCTACATAGGACATTTCTCATAATGCTCTCCTAGAGTGAAATCTCAGCACTGGCAGTATGGATGACTCAGCACTTAATCCCTCGCAGACTGGCGCCCATTTTGGCACACAACTGTGTTTTAATAAATATTACTTACGTAGTAAATTCTAAACTTCAACAGGACGTCAACTTTTTACCTCAGTACTATTCATTTAGAAAGGGGCCTACCCAGGCTGCCAGTGGAATTTTCCCCAATAGAACACTTATTTGGTAGAAGATCCATGAACTCTATTCCTTCTAAAAGTTCTAGGTGTTCTGAACATCTTCCTTAGCTCTCTGGGATGCTGTACTCTTGAGGAAGATGGAAAAAGGGAAAAGGGTGTGCCTGGATGGGCTATACTTGGCCAGTGACTCAGGAAGCAGCAGTGACATCTGCTCTTGCAAATAGCAGCTCATAAAAGGCCCCGCCAAGGGTTATGGCCCCACATGATCTAGTAGGGGTGAGTGACTGGCGAGAAGAAGCAAGGTATCAGTAAGAGGTGACTGGAGGGAGACCAAGACAGAGAAATGGGTAAGGCAGGAAGTCCTTTGGGACTTGTGACTTCATAAGAATGCTCAGAGCACTTGCATAGAAAGTGCTTGGTTGGAGCCTCTTCACCTTCTTCCAGGAGCCATACAAGCCAAGACTGTTGGTAGCTGGAGAGACTCCTTCATTTATCTAACAATAAAATCTCCCCTTCTCTCCTGATCCCTGTGTCTACTTCAGATCTTTTTATGATAATGCCACAGAACTTGGCATCCCAAATGGTAAATCTAAAAGGTATAAACTGAGACACACAGGGAAATTTCCCAGTTGCGCTTATTAGAATCTGGATGTGTAATTCCCTGACTCTGGAGACCAGACATCCAGATCCCACTTCACGGTACATAAAGACAGCAAACGCAATGCTGGTCCAACAGGCAGAGCAATGCTTGTTTTCATTTATTTCTTCTCGGGGATAATCTAACTCCTGCACTCAGGGCAGTCACTCAGCAAAGGGCAGTCAATAAACACAGAAAATTCCAGGCACACTTACTGCCACTGTCCTCAAAAGCAATACAGCGCAATGCTGCCCTAGGAAAGCCTTTGTTCACTTCCGTCGGCCTCCCACGGAGACAGGTTTATTTTGTACCTGTGCGCTGTTTCATTTCCAGCGGTGCACGGAATGGCGCGCCACCCAGCTGCGTCCTGGTCTGTTTCCAGGTAGATACAGCCCCACTTTGGGACAGAACAGGAATACAAATATGACAAAACAATAAGACAGACCCATCCACAGGATACCACTGCTCTGCTCACAAACCACTCAGATGGAAAAGAAGAGGAAATACACAGTGCAGAATTTTGTTTTAAAAAGTATCAGAAAATCCCCAAACTCTATTAATAGTTCTATAAAACTTTTTTAAACAAATGGTTTTCTCCTTCGCATTTACTTACCTGGGAGAGACCTTTAGCATGTACTTCTAAGGAAAACAATAGACTGGACTCCCTGAGGCAACCTTTATCCCCTCAAGCTGTTGCCAGGTTCAAGCAATTCTCACATCAGGATGGACTTAGGTTCCTTTTCCTCACCAGTGTGCGCCACACAGGAGAAGCTGGGTAGCACATTTTATCCTTAGACAGTTATTCAACAAAGTACAGCCAGAGCCTGCCAGGGACCAAGCTGGATTTCAGCTGCTGAGATTCCCTAGAGAATAATAAAAACCATCCCTGCTTTTGTGGTGTGTGTGGTCCACTTTTCCAGACTGATAACGAGCAAAGCAGCATATGACCTGCAAAGTACTTAAAAGGAGAAAGGCCAGAGGATGGAGAGGCATGGGGTGAATGCCACCTTACACAGATCAGGCTGGGCTGCTCTGACAAGGTAACTTGGTGTCTTAGTAACTTTTCCCACTGCTGAGGCAAAATACCTGACATCCAAAGTTGAAAGAGGAAAGGTTTCTCTAGCTCATAGTTGATAGAGCTTTCAGTGTATAATCGG
The DNA here is from genome assembly GCA_004027595.1 of Dinomys branickii. Lineage (NCBI taxonomy): Eukaryota > Metazoa > Chordata > Mammalia > Rodentia > Dinomyidae > Dinomys > Dinomys branickii. The sequence goes on along the minus strand of PVLD010000580.1, from coordinate 134,173 downwards.
CTGGCTCTGAGGCAGGGTGGTGTGACAGATGGTATTGCAGAAAAGAAATAGTTCATGATGGATAGAAGGGCACAAAACAAGAAAGAGGTGACCACAGCTCTTCCCATCCTTTTTATCTTATCCAGGCTACTTAGGTGGCAGCACTCACACCCTTACCCCTAGCACCCTTGATCCCAGCATTGCACCATGAATCACTGCCAGTGTCACAGATGCTAGATCCAGCCACCTCTGAAAAAACAGCATCTATGACTGTATGAGGCTTTGGGGGGACATCTAGACACAAGCCATCACACTTAGGGAAGCAGAGAAGCTTAGGCAGGAAATACAGATCATGGGCTTCTAGGTCATACACAAAACAGTATAGAGGTGGTTTTACAAAAGTTAAATTCAAAAGTGGCTCCTGCGCTGGTAGCACAGCTCAGGGATAGAGTTCTTGAGTTCTTGCCTACCATGAGCAAGGTCCTGGGTCCAGCACTGCAAAATAAAACAAAAATGGCTCCTCTTTAATTTTTCAACATGACTAAGGAGTGTAGGCCATATATATATCTATATATATATCTATATGACTAAAACTATATTCTTAGAAGCTCTCAAATAGATACTTCTGAATTATCATACAGATCCTGGGAGGGTCTTGTGGAAGGAGTTCCACGGGTGACAGGCATAATTTTTTTTTCTTTGCCATAAGCCTATACTTAATGTATTAAAGCAGCTGTAAAGCAGGTCATGCAGAATCACTGATTTTCAGGGTAAAAGATGGGTATCAGTCACTTTCCCACCCCTGTGACAAGAAAACTTGACACCCACAATTTAAAAGGTGGAGGGGCTTATTTTGACTTGTGGTTTCAGAGAGTTCAGTTCAGCACTGGCTGCCTTGAAACCAGAAACTGCATGGTAGAATGGCCTGGTAGAGGAAGGCTGCTCAACAAAGCAGAGAGAGAACAAAAGGAGAAGCCGAGGACAAGAACACACTTCCAGGTCGCATGCCCAGTGAGCCACCTCCTGCAACCAGCCCTGCTTCTGAAAACATGAGACTTGTGGCGAAAATTTTAGATTTAAAGCACAACAATGAGTATCCAAGCCGCATCATGGGAGATTTGTACTTTATAGAGCATCACATGCCAAAAGAATCACTATACATCACTAACCTCGACTGCATCACTCTGCCCGACATAGAGTTGCTCTTAGGTTTGCAGGGGGCCAGTGTTATAGAGTTAACTGCAGCCCTATGTGTAAAACCCAGATCTCTTGACTCTTCATTCAGTATTCACTGCCACCCCTTTCTTGTACGAGCTAGTACTTCTTAGAGCCATTCTTAGACGTTGAGGGGCAAAGGCCATCTGTTAGGAAGATGGTGACAGATCCAAGAGGCAGTTAATAGGAAGCAGAGGAGTAAATGCAATGCGTAACAAGCTTGGGGTGCCTGCCGAGGACAGAACCGCTCATCCCCGTGCCTGCTATGATCATTACTCATACACTCACTCACCCACACCCGCACACCCACACCATCTACGTGCAAACACACATTCTGTAAACGTTGCTGCCTTCCCCATTACACTGCCACTCTGCAGCACCAGGCTTGACGTACCAAGACACTAAAACCAGAGTGAAAGCTCTGTTGTAAAACTGTGCCGTGATCAGAAGAAGTGACTGGTAGTACAATGTACTAAGAAAACTTGGAGGCTCCCTCCCAGCTCAAGCAAAGCCATTTTGGAGTCCTTAATGTGCTTACTGAGTCCACTGGAATTTGGTATTTTCTCCCTTTCTCTCAACATACTCCACTTCCAGAAGGATTTTATAGTTACTTTAAGTCTGCCATGTGACATCTTTAAGTTCACACTTCAGAACTTCTGAAAACCTCACTTAACTTCTGAGATTGAACATGGGCATTTCAAAGCAACCATTAAAAAAAAACCCTACCAGAAGATCTGAAATGAAAACTTTGCTGATTATAGTAATTGTGCCTGAACCTAAAATATTTTCCTATAAGATACTAGCTTTTCAGGATGAAACTGCCTTAAAATACATCACTCTTTTAACAATTACCTGGTTAGGAATAGTATTTCCAGCAAAACACCTAAACACCCAAATCCCATAAGGCCCCAAATTCTTTTTTTTTTTTTTTTTTTTTTTTTTTCTGCCTTTTTGAGACAGGGTCTCGCTATGCAGTACAGGCTGGCCTTGAGCTCACTTTGTAGCCCAGGCTGGCCTCGAACTTGCAAAGATCTTCCTGTCTCAGCCTCCCAAGTGCTGGGATTACAGGTGTGTGCCACCACGCCCAGCCCAAATTATTTCTTAAGCATGACAAATTTTACAAGAAGAGATCATTTTGGGTAAGGATTAAAGTGCCCACATAATATTCTGCCACTATATAGGGATACGAGGCCCAATTGTTGGCTGCTTGGTAAATAGCTGTATGCAGCAATCTGCAGACTAACCAAATACCACTTTTAGTGCTTTTGTGATTTGTCCAATGTTGTGAATGTACTTGCCCTTATGGTAGGACCAGCAGTGAAATTCATGACCACTGATTTCAGGAACTGTGTACTTTAGAACCAGTGTGGTCAAATGTTCAAAATGGAAATACATTAAAACACCAGCATCTCCCACTATGTGATATGAGGCAGTTATAAATTTTGAATTTAAGTTCATTTTAACATTACCATGTTACCTGCAGACAATATGGATACATATGTGGATTTTAAAACAAACAGTTTTAAAATCCAGGAAATAAAAATTCAGTGGAAATTTCTCTTTTCAATGCCAGTCCTTTTCTTTCCTGATATGTAATATATCTTTTGGACAACTGGAAAAAAGTGATAAACAACTGGAAAAGGACTCTCATTAAATTAAGTCAAAACTTTATATATACATATTGAATAAAATAGACACACACATGCACACATATACACACACCACCTAGTTGAAGTGGACCTTTCATCTTCTAAAATTGAAAGAGAATATTATTTCCTCTTTCTCGGGGTGTTCACTGGCCACACTAGGTTTCCTGTAGCTACATCTTTCCTGGCCAAGATTCATCAGAAGTTTTTTCCAAAACATAATCCAGCAATCAAGCAAAAATCTCCAAAAAGTAGCAGAGCTAGTCAAATCCACAAGTTTAACAGCAACCAAGCTCCTTGAGGCTCATACTTGATCATCTCGTTACATGATACTAAAACTTCTCGTGAACCATTTGCAAGTCTACAGCTCTAGTAACTTTCCAAATCTCAAAATCCCAACCTTGTAACCTGAAAAAAGATCGTTAATTGGCTAGTTTGGAACAAGAGAAGTGCCCAAAATAACTGTGTATGTTTTTATTCCTCAAGATTTTGAGGAAAAAAATAAAACACACAACCATGCCATTCCAGTTTAAAACTTCACATAAAGAGCAACATTTGAGCAGAAATGTCAGTGCTAATCCTCAACCTATTCATCTGCCTAAAAGCACGGCAATAGCCCCATCTAAAGAGCCTATTCTGCATTTGCTATTGTGGCAGTAGCCCCCTCTCAGGAGCCAGTAGAAAGAGTGCATTTCAATCTTTTATTCCAGAGATAGATAAGAAGCAGAGCTCTGCAGAAGCTGAGAAAGGCAAGTTTACGGCAAATACAAACAGAACTGCTTCTAAGAAAAGGAATTAATTGGATGATCACCTACAGCCTGCGCTAATACCCCATCATCACCCTGGCTTGGCTGTATCCAGTGATTCACAAGTCTCTACCAGACAAGCCCCTGCAGATGCTGCTAACTTACAACATTCACTGCACACGGTTCCCAGGGAGCCTCGGCCTATAGTTCACCATGGAGACTTTTCACAGAAGCTGTAGGACGCCTGGGCTCAGATGTGTTCTTCCTTCTTTTCACTGACAAGTGAGAAATGCCTAGCAGGGGAACAGAAAATAAATAAATAAGTAAGAAGTGCAGTGTCACATCCCTTATCTCAAACGAAGTCAATGAGCACTTAGACTGATAATTCACCAAAGACCATTCCTCAACTCAGTATCTGGTCCTGACAATGAAATTCACTATTTTTGCTCTTGTCCCAGGGGACATGGTGCAACGAGCTTTTTCTTTCTTTCTTCTCCTTTGTCTCCCCTCTTCTATAAAATTGAAGCCAATCCTGGAAGACTTCAGATTCATATTCAGGCTGAGATGAGAAGTTACAAAACAGCTTCAAGCCACCGAGGGCCGGAGGTGTAGCTCAGTGGTGCGGTGCAAAATAACCACCATGCATGAATGAGGCCCAGGGTCCTAGCCCCAGCTCCACAAAAACAAAAAGCTAAGTCATTTGATTTTATTTTCTGCAAAAGGGAATGAGGACCAGCACCTTTGGCCATTTGTATACCTCACTGGGGTGATCAATAAGATCACTTTTACAAAGTACTCACAGTGCCCGAGAAGGCAGGCACTATGTAAATGCAGAGTATGATTAGTGGCCATAAGCCTGTTATGAGCGCGGAGCCAGCCTATAAAGCCAGCTTTGGAGAGGCACCCGTAATCAGCTCTCCTGGGGCTCCCAGAGGTCTGCCTGGCCCACTGTGCCTGTGCAAGCAGTGGGAAACAGAACAGAACCAAGACATTTGAAATTTCTGGGAGAAAGGAAGGGAAGGTAGGGAGCAGGAAGCTAAGGGAGGAGAGAGACTGTGTAAGGTAGGCACCAGCGGCCCGGCAGGAGCGTGGGTATTTGGCACCTGCCACACAGCTCCTTCAGATTGTAGGCAGGCAGCGTTTTGTGTGCTGAATGTTTGCAGGGCTGTGAAAATTTCCACTTGGCTGGTTGCCATTTCCACCCACCAACGACAACACTCACACAGAGGTGGCACACCGAAGCCTCCTTGGAAAAGGACTGGATTATGGTTTGTTTGTTGCTTTTAGTGAAAAGACCTATTCATAGTCTCATCATGAATATTTTCCATACATCGGTTTGATTTTTCACTCCCCCTGCTTAAGACAAACCCAGCAATAGCTGTCACAGTATCATCAAGGGATTTTGGCTTGTGTACCCTTGAGGAGCACATCTGAGGGTCAGGAAGTTAAGAGAGCGGTTTTGGGGAATGACAAAAGACACCGAATTCAGGTGCTGCACCAGGATCCTGCCCGCTTCTTCTCTGGCTGCAAGTGCCAGTCAGGTTTTTCCTTTCAAAGTCATGAGCATCCGTTCCTTGAACACAGGTAGGAGTTGTGGTATTAGCATTGTGGCTGTGCCAAGTCATATTTCAACGAGAAAAATGTGCCCCGCATCTCAAAAAAAGAGTCAACAGTGAATAACATCAAGTCTCAGATTTGCAATTAGGAAAACACTGATAAGTGTGGCTCTAAATAAGGCAATTTTTAAAACGACAAAATTAGGACAGAAGGAGGAGCCTGCTTTTGGTATATTTAATCATCATTTTATAGTGAATCCAGTTCATCACACGCTTTCTCATTAATTAGCTTATTCATTGGAAAAAATTTATTTAGCACTTACTATGTCCACCAATTTCACTGTTCAACTGGCGGACATAATGGTGCATATGAGGGAAGGATCCCGTTCTTAGGGCTCCTGTGGCAAGAGACACAGACATTAAAGATTTATGGCCCAGCACAGTGGCACATGTCTGTAATCCCAGCTGACTGAGAAAGCTGAGGCAGGAGGAACAAGTTCAACAAGTTTCAAGACAGTATGAGCAACGCAGCAAGACCCTGTCTCAAAATTCAAAAGGACTAGAACAGCAATGGCGAACCTTTTAGAGCTTTCAATGATAACAAAGAGCTGGCTGTGGTACATGTGCCATAGGCTCGCCACCACTGGACTAGTCTATAGCTCAATGCGTCCTGGGTTCCATGCCCAGTACTTAGAAAAATTCATTGCATATAATTTTCAGTCTATGTATGACATTTGAAAACCAGGTAGATAGAATGAAGGAAAAGTAAACATTGTGATTTAGAATCCTAACAGGGCCACCTTATTTTGTAAGGTGGGGCTCTAGGTCTCTCTTACAAAAGTAACAATCAAGAAGGGCAGTGAAAGGTAGCAGTTAGTATCAAGTTTCCATGGAAACAGCCAGTGCATCAGTTGGTCAGATCTACAACTAATTTCTGTTGTTCCATTGTTTGGACAGGGAGGGGGATCATTTCAGCAGTGTCTCCCAGATCCAAAAAAAAAAAAAGCACAACTGTCAATACTTTGACATAGGAATCCTTCTTCTGATTGCTCAGCTATCTAGCAACAAGCACTAGTAGCTTCTGCCTGGGGATCACCATTCAATGCAGGTATTGTCCTCTATGCAACAAGCAAGAAGACCCTGCTTTTTAAGACACCCCCAGGTACCGTTTATCACAGGAAAATCAAAGGAAGTTCCTGTGACACCTGCCTGCCACCGCTGGACTTAAGAAAACCCACTCACAAGAGCTCACATTACACGTAAATCTTTGAAAACAAAATAGAACCTTGGTTTATGTTTCAAATTTCTGGCTACCCCTTTGCTACTAGAATATTTGTTATTTCCTTCCTGCAGTATTTATGCCCAGCTTTAACGGTGCCTACCAACCTTCCCTCTTGGTTCTTGGCTTAGGGATCTGTTTACTCACCTAGATGAGCAGCATGATGCAAAGAAATAAAAAGTAATGGAAAATCTGTGTTCATATGAAGTGTTTTCTTGTTCCCTCTCATCCCAGATCTGGCTCAATTTAATTCTTCCACTACGGAAAATCAGTAATTTACATTCTTCATCGTACAAAACCAAGGCATCCTCAGGCAGGATCATTCATGTTCTCTTCATGAATGGAGCAAGTCTGAAAGTCTGTCTGCAATGTATCTGCCAAGCTTCTGTTCGAGTCTCTTTCCATTTAAGATGTCCAGGATAAAACATCATTTCTCCTCCAAGTTTCTCATGCAAACAAAAATATTAATAATACTTCAAGTGCAAAGTCTCAGTATACAAACTGTGACTCTGACCTAGTAGTTTTGACCAACCTTAGTAAACTCAGAGAGGAGAGAGCGCTAGGAAGGACTTCACACAGCCGACTTGTCCAAAACCGGGAAGTTATGCCAGGCTCACAGATGCCACCCTCCATCCAGAGGCGAGAACAACACAAATGCAAGATTTTCCTTCTTCTGAATGCTCATGCTACTTTTACAGCCTCTACTGCTTTTGACCTTGGTCTGTTTCAATTCAGCACTCTGTGAGGCTGTCTTTTTTATTCCACCAAACTCAAGTCTTGAAAGCTCACAAAGTTTATAAGCTCCTTGATGAAAGAAACCTTGCTATGCCCTTCTTTTGTAAGCACCTAGCAGTGTCTAGTGGAAGAGCTTGAATTTAAATTAAGTGAGCGATATACAAACCCGTTCTAGGATTTAATCCTTATGGCAGAGGAATCTCTCCTGAGCAGTTATAGTCTAAGCCCCTCTCACCTTTCTCTGTTCTCCAGGACTTGGAGCTCTCATGACGCCTCTTGTCCAAGTGAAAGCCCTTCCCGAGCTGGAGAACAAATTACAACTTCACCCTCTCTTTCCTAATCCTCCAAGCCATTCCATTTTCAGTTATCAGAGGCTTGTGCACGCTTGCGGTATCCTCTCACGACTTCCACAGCCCCTTGACCACTTCATCATGGGAGCTGAGAGCTCTGATTCCTACAGCTTTTCCAAAATCACAATCACAGAAACCTTTCTTCTCCAGGAAGGCGAGATGGGGTGGTTCTTAATGTTGAATTGGCACCAGAAACACCTGGAAATCTCGTGAAATGAAGGATTTCTAACTTGGAAAGTCTGGCGTGGGCCCAGGAGCGTGTTTTCCCTACGATTCCCAGGTGATGCTGATGGTGCTAATCTGGGCTCCATACTTTGCCTGTGCTATTAGGGTCTTTCAACTATGCAGCCAAGAGGCAAGAAATCTTTAAGTATACTTCATTGTCACACTGGAAGGAAGGATACCTGTCTACTCCAAAGAAGTGACAGAGGACCATGCAAATAAAACCCACCACAGTGTATACATGTAAAATCTGGGAGAAACTCTTTGCAGTCACTCCACTTGAGCTTTTCAACTATTCTCCTCCTACTGGCTCTAGGTCCTATGGGGTCAGTTCTGCCTCTTCCCCTTCATTTCTTATCTACTACAAAAGCTCTCCTTGGCTTCTGAATATCCCCAGTCACTGCCACCCCTGGAGCACTCTCTCCACGCCCTGGTAGGTTCCCAAGTAACTGTTACCTTTCTCCCACTCAACAACAAGCAAGTGAAGGTATAGTATTCATGGTTGGTATTGGAATGGGTACAACTTAAATAAAACCTTGGCATTTGATATCTACCATTACTCTTTCGTAAAGGTCAAGATAGTCTCCTGCTTTCTAAATGCAGCTGACTTTCCTAAAGCCCTCAGACTAACTCCTCTTATAGTCAGTACAGTTTACCAGTCATCCTTTCAATTTTCTTTCTCTGCTGTTTAGTAGACTACAGTTTTTGCCTGAGAAACATCTTTCTGAAGTGACCTCATCTCCGTTTTCTTTGTTATTTGGGCGGGGATGACTTTAGATCCGCCTGAACAAAAGACAGTTATCCCCCTGCACAGAGTGACTGGTTTTCCAGCAAGGCACGCAGCAAAGTCAAGCCAATCAAAGGCTTCTCCCAGAGGCTGGAACCAAGAGGAAGGCAGTACCCTCACCTAATGAACAGTAATGCACGATACTACCTAGAGCTGTTTCAACACCTTGGAAATACCGCCCACTTGAGAGTGAAGTTCCTTATTCTGCGGTAGAGAGCAATGCCAAGACAGAGCCCTGATGATGAGCTCCCTGGGACCAGCCATGCCCAAAGTGAGATTTGTCCCTGCAGCTTTTACTATGGTGGTCTCCAAAACTGACCAGTCAGTCCCTTGATGCTGGAACACACACACACACACACACACACACACACACACACACAGATATCCTCTTGGTTATTCAATGACATATGAATCCAGGTGCTGTTTCTGTGAAGGGATTTTTGAAAATATAATTAATGTCCCAAACCAGGTGATCTGAAAACAGATAATAGTTGGTTGGCCTGACCTAGTCGGAAGAGCCCTTCAAAGGGCTGGACTCTATTGGGAATGAGGTTGAAACCAGGTCAAGGCTTAGTGGGAGGGGGCCAAGCCACCTGGCAAGGAAATGAGGTAGGTTCCAAAAGCTGAGAATGTTGCTGAGCTTGCAGCCAATAACAAAACAGTGGCCCCAGTGAGTGCGACAGCCCCAAGGAACTGGATGCAAATAACCATGTGGACTGGAAAGGAGCAGGAGCTTAACACTATATTGTCTTCCTAGTGTAAGAACGTGAAAGAGTAAATAAAAACCAAAAGGTACAATAGACATTGCGAAAGGGAAAGAAATGGCTCAAAGGGAGGGAGCAATTAACAACTGGGATGAGGGAAAGGAAAAAAGAAAGAAGGGGAAAAATGTATGTGCATATACAAGGATAACTGGGATAATTTTACAGCGGATATATATTGGTTTATTGAAAGGAACAGTTCATGCTTAAATTTCTTTTTGCATCATTTTGCATGCTTATACATGGTAGCCTGAACAACTAATTTGAAGGCAACAATATGCAATATGGCAGTCATTGCTGAATTCCTACTGTCTTGTTTAGTGAAGCTCTGTATCCTTTCTAATGTTTGTTTTTTATTATTTTTCTTCTCTTTAATTGTTTGATCAATCTTGCATTCTTACATCTGGTAATCTGAGCAACTTCATTGATGATAACAATATGTAACATTTCAAGCACTGTTAATTCCTATCATCTTGTTTTGAAATCCAGTATCATTTTTATTGTTTTTTTGTCTTTGTTGTTATTTTGTCACTTTTTCTCTTTAAAATCAAAGAAAAAATAGACCTCCTCATATTCTAATAAAAAAAAAAAAAAGAAAAGAAAAGACCAGCAGTTCCAGATAAAAACACAGCCCAGGGAACTCCACGATCAGCCCTCTGGACCCCAGAACAGAGAACCCAACTAAGTGGACAGTGTGAGATAATAAGTGGGTATTGTTTTAAGTCACTATATTTGTGACATATTGTCATGCAACAACAAAAAAATCAATATACCTGTGTTTTTGTGGGTTTTTTTGGTACTGGGAATCGAACTCAGGACCTTGTGCTTGCCAGGCAGGTGCAGTGCCTCTGAGCTATCTCCCCGGCCCAATATACATGGCCTGCATCAAATTTTGTTTTGTTTTTGCTTGAATCCTTGTGAATTTTACTGGCCTATTAGAATCAAAATAGAAAACAACTTTTGATTTCTCTTTTGATTACACAGTTCTTTTTTTAATTATTATTATTATTTTTTGTACTGAGGATCGAACCCAGGACCCTGTACTTGTCTGGCAGGTGCTTATGCCGCTGAGTTACATGCCTGGCCCTGATTACGCATAGTTCTTCAATCTCTACCTTAGGCCCCGGCGCCTTCCCCAACAAGCTCCTGAATATATGTAGCATAAATAATGTGCTTCAAAATTTCCCATCTTTCCCCCCAAATCAGTTTCTCTTGAATTTCCAGTTCATGCCAGTAGTACTGCTGTCTTCCCCTAAACTTTTCTCTCCCACTTATTAGTCGTCACATCCTATAATGCTGATGCTCTCTGTTCCCAGTGCCACCAAGCTGGCGCAGATGCCGTGCCTCTCACTGCAGCCTGTAAATTGGTTTTCTGGCCTTCAGTCTTCTCTCTCTAAACCGGCTCAAACTTCCCAAGGTAGAGATTAGATAATACAGCTTCTCCAGGCCTTGGTTCCTATGACTTACCAGATCTTCTAAATTCCTCATCTGATGTTTGCAGTCAGGTCCAAAAATACCTGTCCAACCAGCTTCACTTTCTTCTCCCTTCTTTCACACTGGACTCACCACACTGAGCTTCTCACTTCCTATCTGAGCGTCCACGTTTTCATTCCATGCGTCACCAATCAGGCCATACCTCCTCAGGCAAGCTCAAGTTCCACTTCCCTATGACTCTTCCCTTCATCCATTTATGCTACAACTTTCTCTGTTGTGGGGCTTTAAAACTTTTTTTGCATGTGAACTCCCACAGCTTCTATTCCTTTCCATAAGGTACTCTCTCATTCTATTCCTTACCCTAAAATAGGTGTCGTTTCCCCAAATAGGCTGTAGTGAACTCTATAAAGATAGGGGAAGTCTGTGTCTGTCTGTCTTTTGGAGACGGTAACCCATAGATAAATTTTTTGTTTTGAACTGAGAATTGAACTCAGGACCTCACACTTGTCAGGCAGGCACCATGACACTGAACTGTATTCCTGGCCCCTCCATTTATAAATCCTTGCCTGAGAAGGTGTTATTTTACTTTCACATTGAAATATGCTCAAGCCTCTTCCTCTATTGTTATCAAACATGAGAACTCACCTCTGAGTGAACTGGAGAAGAATCAGGACACAAGGTATTATGGTCTGTGTCTATAGTTCCCTCCAAAGCTTCACGAAGTCATAGGTGGGGCTTTTTCAGAGGTGACTGAATCTAAAGTGTGTGCCTGATTCATGGAGCAATGCTAGGATTAAGGGTGCTGGGATTAAGTGTGAGCAGTTACTAAATGAGTCCACTAATTGGTTTAACACCGTCCTAATCCCAGTAGCCTGGATCCAACATAGGGGACAGAAACAGGCTTGTCTTGTCCCTTGCTTGCTGTGCTACCTTCTGCCTGACATGAACTGTTTCTCCTCTGCAATGCCTATCTGCCATCCACCCTGCCTTGGAGCCAGCCAATTATGGACTTAAACCTCTACAAACTGTGAGCTAATAAACTTTTCTTCTCTTAATTTTGAGTGTCAGGTATTTTGTCTCAGCAATGAGAGAAAAGTAACTAACACAGAAGGAAATGGCTCAGTGAAATATTCTGCAGGAGCTTTGCTTTCAAACTCAGGTCTAAAGCTACTCTGACTCCACCTGAGCTATTGGGAATGGCAGAGTTGGGAAATGCATCCTCCCGCGGGCACACTGAGCAGGCCACAGAGCCAGTGGCTCACAAAGGAGAATCTACTGTGTGACAGACACCAGGAGCAAAAGGTCTTCTTCCCCAAGGAAAGGAATTAGAAGTTCAGAGCTTTCAAGAAGAGCTGGAGGGAGGCCAGGGGGAATGAAGGCCAACACTCCAGGTATCATGAAGGATCATATTTATTCTCTGATTCTACCTCCCATTCAACCAACCAACAGCTGATGAACTGTGTGAACGATCCATTGTAAAACTTCTTCCAAACCATCAGTCCTTGGATTTCTAGGGTGTATTAGGGACATTTTCTATAGATTATTAACTGGCTTGTGTTCAAGGAATAAAAACTAATATTAACATCTGCCCAAAGAACACTTAATCAGAGAGATAAATATACTGAATAAATTCCTATGCTCAAACATTTAAAAACATTACTTCATGTTGATCCGTGCCACTGTTTTCTGTTACTATCATGGCTTATCACATAAAGGTAAGGCTTCATCTGTGCAGATACAGCTCCTCTAGGAGTGCATGTGTGTACCTAGGTTACATCTCCTGATTGGCCCAGCACAAAGTGTGCTGTGAAATATAACTACGCATCCAGAGAAAGCATTTCTCCTACCAGGAATAAAATAAAAATAAAATATATGTTGAATAGACAGGTGTGTAGCACAGCCAATCCTAACCTGAAGGACTGCAGAAAGTCTCCAGGAAGTTATTTTAAAGTGGTTTGTGTTCCATAGGGACAATTTCTTCTGGCTTTCTTGGTTGAACTACTTGGGGGCCCCTGGCGACTGCAGAATCCCATCAGAAGGTGCTGTGGCCCAGGGCACAGCGAGATCTTGATCAGGAAGTACAGACCGCTGTAGTAACCCATCCCCTGGGCTGCACATCCCCCGTTGGGCTGGTGTGAGTCACTGCGCACTTTCTCCCTGGAGGCGAGTTTTATTCCTGCCTGCTCGAAAAGGTCTGTGTTTAGTTTGGCTGTTGCAGAAGTGCTTGGTAAAAATGGGAAAGGCTTGACACCTATGTCTCATCTTTTAATAATTTGTAAAGCATTTTTAAAGTCAGAAGCAGTTAAGGTCCGTGAGAAGCTAGGTGTGGAGTCCAGTCAGTCCTTTGACTTTTAAGCTTTTCTTACTTTCTGCTCTATTTTTTTTTCAGGAGCAAAATTTGTAAAATTTGTAAGGAGAAGTTAAATATTTTCCTCTCATTCTATTTTTGTTCTGATCTTAGGAGTTACAGGAGAGTATCCTCAACAGTTTTGTTTGGCCTGACTTTGCAAAGCAGGGAGTAGAGATAAAATGCCAAGACCGACTCTGCATACGCTGCTTGCCTTCCCTGTGAACAAATAGAAGTGACTATTCACCAAGTAGTAAAAACTCAGCACTGGAAATGTCCTATCAGGGCCACAACTTCCCTTTCTAACATATTACCATGCAAAAGTATGGCTACAACAAGATTCTCAAATCCTGCTTTCAAAGTAAGAGTACTGCCACACAAATACAATCTAAAACTCACAGAATTATTGTCCAGAACTCAAGATCAGTGGTCATTTTAACTACTCAAATTTTGCACGTTTGCACCAACCGGAAACATAAAAGTATTGTCCGCCTCATTTGCCTTCTTATCTCTTTTGTTTTATTAAATTAAAAGCCAACAAATATGATCCCATGTGAACATTTCTCTACCCTATCCCAGGTAGCTGCTTCCTTGCTTAAATATTACAACTGTCTGATGCAATCAGAACAGACTGAGTGCAAGACAAAGGAGCTATTCAAAAACGTCTCTCCTTCTGGAGGAGGCTTAAAGAAAATGATTCTTGCTTAAAACCAAGATTTCGATGGTCTCAACTATGCACACCAAGTAACAGGAACACCACTTGGCATTAAATCTAGGGGTTACCTGTTGAAACACCAAAGGCAGGTAGACTTTGATGTGGGTTGCTTGGTGCCAGGTAAGTACTAAGAAATGCAATTATCCTTCCTTTCAATGAATGTAGAGTTGACAACTTGATACCATATTTGGAGCAAAGATTCACAGTGTGGAGGACAGGGGAGGGGGTGCAGTGTGAGTACACACCCACGTGCCATCTGGAGCCCATTACAGGTCACACTACAGAGGAAATCCTTGTATTCCACTTGCTACAATGTTTTACGCTCAAGTAAAGAAAAGTATCAACTGGTATTTTCTTAGTAAAAGGTCCTGGGCAAGATACGGCTGCAATTTATCTTCAGGGGCCAGAAACTCAATTAAAACACCTGATGACTGTGTTTCATTAAAAACCCCAGGAGACTGCTTTCTACAATGCACACTGTACAGGTTTTCTACATCTCTTTTAAACTAAGTATTTTAAAACCCTTGCAGTCAGCAACACATGTGGCCCTTGGCTCTCAAACATACACTCTCAAGCGGTAACATACAGCACTTGTTTGCATTAGGGAAAAACACTAATAGGGGTTTTTCTTCCCCTCCTTCCTCTTCCACATTTAGGGGTGCCGCCTAATATCACAGCTCCAGGGATTCTCACACTTACAACTGCTAACATATCAAAAAAAGGAGAAAATCTCTCACTCCTTAATTGTTATGTCGAATAAGCTCTCAAAAGTTCATTTTTGTTACCTTTTTCAGGCAAAATAAGAGGCCTTTTACAAAAATTCTATTGCTAAAACAATGGAATTCTCCTGGGAATGACTTCGTTATGGAAATGAAGTGACAGCTTCTTTTATCCAGCCAGGCAGAAAGTGTGCATTTATAAAAGGCATTCAGAGCACTCGAGTGTTGTGTGTGGGAGGACAGAAAATGCTATTTTTAATTCAGATTGCAGCGTTCCCCTCATGCAGGTCTTTCAGTATAATCATAATCATAATAAGACTGATCTGAAAAGAAAAAAAAAAAAAAGATTCTCATTCCTGCTGACCCCAGCAGAAAGAGAAGAAAAAAAAGTGAAAATGAAAATTAGCATGATTAATGCAGCTTCCTCCTGCTTTTAGGCTCCTCTGCAGGCTCAAAGATCCACCTTCCAGGCCATCTGAGCCGACTATCCTTTCCCACGGCTACAAAGCTCTTAAAGTCTGCCAGGAACCAGTCCACCTTCTCACACCCATTTACATTTCTGCACCTGAGACTTTTTCACTGTACCGAGTTCCCAGAAGCTGCCTATGCCTGTGGAGAGAGGGTGCGTAGCTTCCTCCTTCTGTTTCTAAGACTTAACTTGCGATGGATGAGAGAGGCCAGCCAGGTGCAAGGGCCACCCTGGAAACCGGACTTTTAATTTCAATCACTGGAAACCCCTATAGGTCAGCACGAGGCACTGGTGGTTGTGTTTCTAAGGAAGGCTGTTTTCTAGGTCGGGTGTGGTAGGGAAGTGGACTGATGAATGGAAGCTGTTGGTAAGGAGGTGCAGTGGACTCTGCAAAAAGCCTGACACCTCCACAAACATGCGACTCCAAAGGCTAACAGAGGAAATAAGACCCGCTCCCTCAGTAGTAGCTAAATGACTGGCTTGAGGCCACACATGCAGCATAAAAGAAAAAATGAAGTCAGAGTTACCTTTTAATGGGGGCAACATTCATATAACATAAAATTCACCATTTTAACCATGTTCCAGTAGCTTTTAGTCTGTTTACAATGTTGTGTCCCAGCACCACTAATTCCCAAAGATTTTCATCACGCCCCAGACACACCCCAGACTCATTAACAGCCACTCTCTGCCCCCTTCCTCTTATACTAGTTATGACTAATCTGCCTTCGGTCACCATAGATTTGCCTGTTCTGGGCATTACATATTCAATGAATCAAACCCTACATGGCCTTTTGTGATGGGCTACTTTTCTGTCCATTCATGGACTTTTGGGTTGATTACACTTTTTTTGGCTATCATGGATAGTATTGCTATGAGCATTCACATGCACATTTTTGTTTGAAAGCTGTTTCCAATTCTTTTGGGTACATACCTAGGAGTGGAAATGCTGGAACATAAGGTACCTACCTCTATATGTAACTACTTGAAGAACTGCCAAAATATCTTCCATACTGGCTGTATGATGTTCTATTTTTTGTACCACCAAGATACAAAGATTCCAGTTTCTCTACATCCTTGTAAATATTGTTTCCTTTCCCCTTCCCTCCCTCTCTCCTTCCTTTTTTCTTTCCTTCCATTCACTATGTTCATCCTAAGGAATAATGCAAAGTAACATCTCACTGTGGCTCTGCTATTAATCTTCCTACATAACATCTGAGCATCTTTTCACGTACTTCTGGGCAAGCTGTCTATTTTTTGGGAGAAAATGTCCACTTGAGCTTTGCTCATTTTTAAGCTGAGTTGTTTATCTTTCTGTTTCTGAGTTGTACGAGTTCTTCACACATAGCAGAAACTATACTCTTATCAGAAACATGATTACTCTTATTCTGTGGGTTGTCCTCTGACTATGATAATATCCTTTGATTCATAAGTTTTTATTTTGAGGAAGCCCAATTGATCTATTCTCTTTTCTTACTTGTGTTTTTGGTGTCATACCTGAGAATTCATTGCCAAAATCAAGGTCATGAAAATTTACTCCCATGTGTTCTTCCCAGTATGTAAAAGCTAGCTTTAGCTTTGACATTTAGGTTATTGATCCATGTTAATTTTTTGTATATGTTGTACAGTAAGACTCTAACTTTCCATTTGCATATGCACCACATATCCTGCCCCAGCAGTCTGAACATATTTGTTGAGAAGAAGTAAGAGATTTTGAGTACAGAGTAACTTACATAATTTGTCTTCAAAAATTTTATATATTTTTGCCAATTAACTTTATAAAATTTTGCAATTTAACTTTAAATGGCTTTGGTTGTAGTGTGTGTCCAGCACACAATGAATATTTATTTACAGGTTCTTTTTTTCCCATTGCACAATTTGAAGCTCTACCAAGTCTTCAAGAACCATGACCTACCAGAGCCGTAATCCTGAGCTTTCTGAGCAGCCAACTTGCACTTGGGTGCAAGGACTGACTTTCAGAAGTAGCAAGTACAGTAGCTGGAACTTGCTGGGTTTTCTATGCTTTAAGTTTCCTTCTGTTTCTCTGTTTATTCCCTGCTGGTGAACTGCCCTGCCTTTGGATACCTAGAGACTTCTGATATCTTTACCAGTCTAACACTCACACATTCATTCATATTGGCTATTTGGAAAGAACTTAATAAACTAATTTATCCTAATGCTCGTGTGACTAACAGAAATAACGTACTTCTTGCACAATGTCCAAGTCTCTGTTTAAGCAAAACCAAAATGTAGCCTGCAGAATTCTGGGCTTCTCCTGTTCATCCAGGGCAAGAGCAAGAGACTTTCAAACCCCCCTACAGCATTAGTTCTCAAACTTGGTCACATACTGTGGTCCCTTGGGGAGCTTTAGAAAATGCTCTCTCCACCCACAGAAATCCTCACTGGTATCAGGTGCCACCCAGGTAATAGGATTTGGGAAGCTCCCCAAGCAAGACTAACTGGGGCAAGGGAGGGAATCTCTGCCCTCAAGTCAGTTGTTGGAAGCTGTACATCTCTCTCTCTCTCTCTCTCTCAAAGGTAGCCCCCTTCTTGTTCCCTAGGACCACCTGCAGGCAGCTAGAGAGGCACATTCTTTGGTTTTAAAAGTCTTATAAATTCAGATTAAGACTCACAAAACTCAAATTTCTCATCTAACTTGCCCAACAGCCCTGTGAAAGTAAGTTTATTATTCCCGTAAGACAGAGGTGGTAACAAACTCCGAGATCGATTAAGCATGAGCCCCAGATCACAAAACCTGGAAGTGGCACAGAGTGGATTGGAATAGAATTCTTCCAACACCAAAGCATGTACAATTTATGGTGCCTCTCTGTAATATCCAAAAGTCCACTCTTATCAGTGTGGGCATGCAGTTCGGTGCTAAAACCTACAAGAGAACAGCAGTTCTACACCTCCTATCTGGCACCTATCTTGCAGAACAGGGCCAGGGAATGTACATTTTGCCTCAACTTCAAATAGGGTTATATCTTGATAAATCCACTGCAAAGTGAAAATGCCCTACAGCAAAAAATATATGTAATGCACTTAACCTATGATGGAGTAGTAACTCTTTCCAGCATGTGATAAAACTGGTAACAGGTTATGAAATACTTTTAATGTGGTATGGGAATAGCAAAGCCAGAAGAAAGTATCATTTATGAATCATTTTGATGTCTAGATATGATTACAAAGCTGAACCAGAAAATGGCAAAACCAAAGACTATAAAAGAAAAATCCCCAATACTTAAAATATTCAGGTTCCTATAATAGGGAAAACACAAGTTCCCCCTAAAATACTGTCTGTCTGCCAAAGGGCAGGGCACTTTAACAAGCACACACCATGGCCTGATAAACTTGGAGTGGACAAAACGTATCAGTAATGGTGGTAGGCCCTGAAAAGTGGGTTTTGAGTCACCTTATCCTCTTTCGAGCTGGTGAACTCAAACTTGTAGATCTGAATACATAAGTATACACACACACACACACACACACACACACACACACAATTTAAGGGAAAACATATTTCAGTCCTCCCATTTTTCATAGGTATAGCTCTTTTTTCCTAAAACAAGGAGAGAGGAGAGGGTTGTGACATTATGTCTGTCAATGTTACTTCTATTCTAAGGAAGGTGGAACAATTTCTGTGCAGTAGACTTAGGAGCTGGCAAGGAGTAAGGATTTCCTGGAGGTGTTCTTAGGTCAGTATCAGAAGTTGGTTAGAGGAGAAAAGTTTTCACAAGTGGCACTTGTCTCCTAATTGTAGTGAATCTGTCAACTTTTTTTCTAGTGTATCAAGACTTTACTTTTCAAAAGCATTCTCAGTGTGCTCTGAATTGCTGTACTTTTAAGTTAACTACTTTTCAAAGTGCTGTTTAAAAACTGACATCTTCAACCATATTTCAGGCTCAGAATATATCTAAATTTGCAAAGTCTCATTGGCTCTCAACAAAGTGCTACTTAAAAAATATACCTGACAGCCAATCTTGAAAATCATTTGTGCAAAAATTGTGTTCAAATTACTTTTTATCAAGACATTTAAGGGAAAATGTGGTTTTCTTTGTAATAGGCTAAAAATAATGGTATCCTTTATCTTCAACTGAACATGTACATATGTTGTCTAAGCTGTTGCATTTAAACAAATTGAAAAACAGTAGGATTCTGGCTTTCATCCATATAGAAACAAAACTTGCCCAGAATATCATTTTGAACATTAGAAAAGTACAATTAACTGTTATTTTTTCACCAGCTTCCAACCTACATATAGAATCAGAGTTGTCAACCAGGTCCAAGATATCAAATTATAAGACCTAAGGTTTCAAAAACAGAAAATTCAGATAAAAGTAAGCAGTGCAGTCCACATTTAAGTAAGAAAAAGGAAGAAAGTGAGAAGGGAGTTATCACTTTATATTCCTACAAATTCATTTTGGGTTACTGGCCAATCTGCCATTGAACTTGACTCTTATGATAACGGTTTGCTTAAATGTCCCTGAGGCATATTCTTCAAATGATCCTAATTGAACAGTTCACTGAATTCTTATCATGTGCAAAGTACCACTTGGTGAGTTTCTGAAGTGGATAAAACACGTTCATCACTTTCAATGAAGAATGTTGACATCCAGAATGCACATCTAATTGTCACCAATTCTAGTAATTCTGGATGATCCCTCATCACTGATAGTCGTGTGTATGTTTTCATCATATGGGTTTTTTTTAAAAGCCAGAATCCTGCCTTTAAATAAAATCTCATATAAAAAACAGATGTTGTGACATTGAGGCTAGTCGTGCTGTCTGACCCACTGGTTTCCCCTTCTTATTCGCCACCACCAAATATTCTGAGATCAGACCCTGGGCGGGCAGGGGGCACCAAAGAATCCTTAGGCCACTGGAGAATGTAGCATGACTGCCACTGATCTGAAAAATCTGCATTAATTCACATGGTTTATGCTCCTTTATGCACAAGCCACACCAGAGGATTTATGACCCATGAGTTACAAGAGAGCACTGTTTACTGCACACACTCCGCATATCATGCTGTTACTTCCCTGGGCTGAGTCCACGCTATCCTTCAGCAGGTGATCCTTCTGTGTGTCGCTTCCACTTGCTAAATGCCAAGACATTTCATACTCTGCACAGCTAGAAACAATATTAATTCCACATATTTCATGTCTGACCCACCGTGCTGGGTGGTATTCATTGTTTATATAGCTCTCCTCCAACTTAACCGGGGAGCAACACACAGATAAAAAGTGCATCATAAAGCTGCACTCCAGCTTTTAGTACATGTAGTTCTACCTGTAGCATGTAATACAGGCTTCAGAGATATTTGTTGAGTGGATGTATGAGTGAATGAATGAATGACGATGTATGGATGGAGGGTGGGTGGGTGGATGATAAGACTTGACATGTTGTCTTAAAATTGGTAGAAAACTTTTATAAATATACATATATATTTCATGCATTTTAAACTTGTGGTAAAAGACACACCACATAAATATTACCATCTCACCCATGTGAATGTGCAGCTCAGCGCACCAGGTACACTCACACTGTCGTGCAGCTCTCACTACCGCCCTCCTCCAGAGCTTTCCATTCTCCAAACTCAAAACTTTTGCACATAAATACGTTTTTAAAAATAGGCTTAATCATGTAGTCTAACAGCTAGGGTGTAGATTACCAGGGTTTTCACTTCCCTCTGGCCCCCACCTGCTGCACACCTCATGTCTCTCATCCACTCCTGGGATGTGCTTTAGCGAGAACTGTGGTAAATGTGGGTGAGACACATGGCCAGTGAAACGCCTGCCTCCTAATGTAGCAACTAGCTCGCAGTTCGGGATACTTCAAATGAATTCCCTTGGGCATATTCCTGAATTGCAGATGACCCCTAGTCCCACAGGCTTTTAGGAGTGAGCTTTCACTCCCAGGACTGCTTAGGCTCCTCAGAAAGCACACCTTTGACCAAACAGAGCCTGTGTATAAAATAGTCTGTATGTAACACACAGGTAGCTTATGGAACGATATCCACATGACTTGCTGTTCTAACATTTTGGAGCCCAAGAGATTATATGGTAGCACTCCCTCCAACTTGCCTCAGGTAACCAATCATACATCTATGTCCATTTTATCAATGGCCCCAAAGAAATCACAGAAACAGAGAAAGCTGGTACCTAGATTACACTATACAGAATAGTTTTTAAATTTAAAACATTCTCTTATAATGACTGGATGTCCAATCTCACATGTACACAAATATAAAGTCAAGGAGAAAGAGGCCCTAAAAGGGCGGCAAGTTCTTCTGGTGAAGGCAAAGGGCCGGTAGTGGGAAGCAGGAGACCCAGACCCCAGGTCTGCACCTGATGCAAACTGCGTGCTCCAGAATTCTCTCCATTGCTCTGAGCCTCAGGTTCCCATGTGTAAAATTACTCAGGGTGAAAGGAAAAAAAGCCAAGTGCAGCTATGCCTGACAGTCTTCCTGCACCAGCACTTGAGTCCTCATGGGGGAAAAGGTTGAGTCATGGAACTTGCTAGTCCCCTTGGAGTGGCTGTGGGGGTCTCTAGAGACAGGAGAGCCCACCTCCTGCTCTTCTCGGTTGTCTTCCTGTGTTTGCAGCCTAAGCTCTAGTTCTAGTTCGGGATCACTGCTACTGCTTTCTACTTCACAGCAGCTAAGGGACCTGGGCCAGCTCCAGTCTAAAATTCTGTGCTCAGCCAGACACCCACACACTGGGGAGGAAGCCACTCAAGTCCCTGCCTGAAGCAGGAGGCATGGTAGAGGCTTCAGCATGAACCTTCTCCATTAAACAGGACTCTTATCACTTGTCAACCTAAGCAGCTCACAACACACCACTAGACTTTCTTTTACCAAGAGATAAGTAAACAACATGAAAAGGCCCCTCTCAGTGGGTATAGGGCTTGGCATTAATACTGGTTTGTGTATTCTGTCCTTCACTCAAATTGACACCTCAAGGCTTAAAGAGTTAACAAGCGAAGGAAGCAGACAGGTTCTGTTTGGGAGGGTAGGTGTACTGGCAGCCCCCTAAAATAGAAAGTTAAACACAGCAATGAGATTTTCCCTTGCAATAAAAATGAAGGGGGATTTAATATGAACAGGAGCCAGACTTGCTGAAAAAGCAGACTTTGTCCCTTGCAAAACTGCAGTTTACTATTTACAGAGTACTTAAATTTCCAAAAATACTGTACTATGGTAGAACAGACCTTTAGACACTGTGAGGAGGCTCCCCTTCCAAAAGCATCCTTAGGAGACAACATGCAAAGAAAACAGAGGAGAACCTCAGTGCAAAGATAACTAAGAATATCTACATATATGTATATGATGATGCTCCTAATTTTTATCTTATTTTTTTGAAATAGGGTCTTGTTATGTTGCCCAGGTTGGTCTTGAACTTGTGGACTCAAGCAATCCTCCTGCCTCAGCCTTCTGGGTAGCTGGGATTATAGGCACATATCAGACTCTCTGGTTCAATACTTCTATTTTTTAAATGGGTAATTTTTCTGTCACTTTGGTGGCAGCCTAAATGAGTAATAAAAATCACTGCTTTCTCCCGAAAGCCTGTATCACTCAAGGAAAGGGGAATGATGTTGCAGTGGAAAGTGTACAATCCCACTTCCTCCCATAAGAAAAATCGTTTTTTGTAACACTGCTTTTCATCTGTAAGACCTCACCAACGCCCAGGCCCAGACTGAGATAAGCTCAGTTTTGGCAGGGAATTCACAGAATATCTTGGCAACGGGGTTTACTATACCCAAGTTACACAGGAAGGGAAGATATCCGAGGCCCGGAAGTATGAGAACTATTTCTGAGAGAGCTCAGGAGTTGGCCTATTCTCCGATGCTTTGCCATTGTTTGTTCACATGCTGTATGTGACTCATGGTTTAGGGGACAGAGACCAGGCACCATCCATTAAGTCCATCACTTCCTAGCTCATTTCATTAACAACTGAACCAAATGAAAGATGTATTTTGAAGAAAATGGTCATTCTTGGGTCTCTGGTGACTTTCCTCTTAGAGGACTGTATGTAACCCTTTTGCATACACAAGGTTCCTGTCTCCTCTGACTTCTCCCTTCAAAATTTCCACAATAAGACATCCTTGCGTAGATGAGGCCACCAAGCAGTAGTTCAGAAAAGGGTGACTTTTGCTTTAATTCATCTACTTGCTGTACATTTAATGGTAGCCGAGACATTTAAGTTTTCAGGGAAACACAGAATCCATACACAGGATGAATTAGAACCTATCAATACCTCCTTCAGAAGTGTTAGGAGAATTGATGACCTAATGTTGGTAAACCATCCTACACTTGCCAGGTCAAAGATGTGACGTGACCATTAGTACTTGTTCCAGGGGAGTCTCCTCGGAGACCTATAGTCCAGTGGGTCTCACAAGGACTCAAAAGTTCAACAACTTGGCCAGCAGAGGAAGCACTTCCCCCCAGGACTCCTTGTAAGTCATTCTTCTCTCCGAAACAGGACAGGGCATGTCAGCAGATCTGGACAGCATCATGCAACATGGTATGGTTAAGTTGGTACTAAACCAACAGATGGGTGGATGGAAGGAAAGATGGACGGATGGACAGATGGATGGATAGATGGATAGACAGAAAGATGACGATGGACAAATGGCTAGCCAGAAATCAAAGACACACACACACACGCTTCCAGGTCGTGTATAAGGGGTGCTGATCCTTTTCTGTCTGTGTCACTGCTTTCATTATTTTCTCCACTACAAATGTGATTCATGTTAACCAGTCCTCTTACTTCTTCTCTCGGAAGAGATGTCACCGTTCACCCGACTCTGTATCTTACACACGTGCGTGCACACACACGCACACACACACACACACACACACACACACACACACCAGACTCATCCTCCTGAGCTGCAGTTCCAAGCGACTTTCCCCTTTCAAAGGCCTTTGTTCCTGAATGAAGTCCAGAGCCCCAAGGCTGGACCTCCTGAGCGCAGACCACACATCCACTTGCCTTCCCAACTGTCTCCCATTTCTCCCTGTCATAGGCAAAGAGGCAACTGAATCCCTGGTCATGATTCACTGTCCAGAATGTGTGTCTTTTGTCTCATCAGCCCTGACCGCGTCACCTCCCCATCCCAAAGGATGCAAACTAAAGTCTGATTCCTAAATTGCGGCTGGGCGTGGTGGTACACATTTGCAATGCCAGCACTCACTCAGGAGGCTGAGGCAGGAGGATGGCCATGAGTTTGAGGCCAGCCTGGATCACATAGTGATTCAAGGCCAACCTGAACTACAAAGAGACCCTGTGTCATCAACCAAAGAACAAAACAAAGCACAAAATCCCCTACTCTGAGGAAATTTTCCTGATTTTCTCACTTCTCTCTCTAGCTCAGAAGCATATTTTTACCATTATTAATCATTTTCCTCACTTTCTGTCTTTTACCATAACTATCTGTGTACATGTCCAAGTCCCTTTTCAGATAGTTCAACTCTTCAGGAAACAGAATGTGTCTTCCTTCCCCTGTGCCACTCAGCAGTTTGTTACTCAACTTATGGTCCTGGGACCAGCAGGGTCTTAGGCCTGACACTGACCTCTAGGATCAGAACCTGCATTGGAACAAGATGCCCTGGTGGTTCCTATGCAGTGACCCAATTCAATGGTTGCGGCTCATTCAATAATTGACTGGTTAAACTGAGCAGGAAAACTAAAGTATCAACCCAAAACATTAAGTAAGGTGGCCAGTGACTATGTAATACTTTAACCATATAAAAGCACAGTAACACTACATAGGCAGCAGAAGATTAACTTTATCAACCTTTTACACAAGAAGGACAAATATGACTGTGGCTGGCTAAGTATCGGAGAAGATTTTATCTTTTCCTACAACTTGTCTATATGGGTGGAAGTCAACAGAAGACTTGCCTGCTACTACCAATAATACAGTCCTCCGACTTTAATCCATCAGTTGGCTGTGTAAACATTTAGTTAAACAAAAGTTATAAAATGTTTTCAGTTACATGCAGTAGACTAACTGAGATGTGCCTAAGATGGAAGATTTACTCTCACCTGATGTAGTCACAGAACCACTTCTCTGTATTGTTAACAATGCTTTGGATTCTTTCCCACATGGTAGTAAAGAAATACAGACTTAATGCCACACACATTCAACTACTGCAAAGTAGGTGCTTAATTAAGTCAGGGCCAGGAAGCGGAAGGCAGGGAAAGTCCTTTTAGAACCTAGGGCATTACGTAGCCACTAGAGGGTGCTCATTGATGAATGACATAATCCTGACATCTGTGAGTCCAACAGAAGACAGTGCCTGATTATCCATCCTGAAAAGCTTCAGTCTGCCACTCGCCTCACACGTGGACAGAAAGCTAACAACTCCAAAGGCATGGAATTACACCTAAATTTCTTTACGCTTCAGCACAGAAGGAAATGAATTTGAGACATGGCATATGCACCATTTCCTTCAGGACCCCCAACTTCCACTACTTAGATGTCTACCACCTTCTACCATCCTTCTTCCCTTAGAACAAAACAACCAACACAGAAGCCCAAAACTTCGGAATCCTTCTCTGAACTGCAAGTGCACATTCTCAGAAGTTCAAACTGATAATAAATCTGCTGCAAACAAAAAAGGTATTTCCTTCTGGAGGTAGGGTCCCCAGAAGCCTAGTTGGGGTGGTCTGAGGAAAGGAAACAGTACCCAGTTCCAAAGAGGATCAGTAGGGAGTAACTGATGCTCAGTCTCAAGCCAATGCAGTTAGTGGTTGCCTGGCAACCAGGTGACTGCCCAGGTGCCTCGGCTTTCTTCTGCACCTAGGCTGATACTGATGCAACTCTGACCTCTTCCTCCCCTTTCCCCAGCCCTCTCCTCTTTGGGTTCCCCAATCTTTGTGCATACTACTGCATTTAATTACCAGGAAGGATGCCCTGAGGCAATTGGGTGTCCACTAGCACCAAAACACACATGAGGGTCTCCCTGCTGCTGAGTCTCTCAGTGGCCAGTGTATCCTCAAAGCCAGTTCCTCAGAAGTCCTGCCACCACAGCTGATGCAAAAGGTTTCCCACAGCTCTCCTGCACAGTGCCCCTTCCTGCCAAAGCCCTGCTAGTTTCAGTGTCTATAAGCAACTTGAAGACACAATCTGCTTGTGGGTTTTGCAGCTATGCAATCTATTGTGATCGAAGAACCAAGAATTGGCTAAATGTGAAAACAGGCACATCTCTGATTACTTCTCAAACTGAAAGAAAGCAATGCATTTCCAGTCAAAACCAACGGCATTAACTTTCTTATGGTCTCTTCCGTTTAGGAGTCTGTATATACACCCAAGTTTCAGACACTGAATGAAAAAAGAAAACCTGGCACTTACAAATTCTAAACACAGAAAAGAGTCTCTTAAAACACAGATGATTTTAGAAGGCAAGCCTTGTTTCTTCCAATATGTCAAAAAGCAAAAAGAAATAGAATGGGCTGAGCAAAGTACATAGCAAACCCTGCGAGCTGCTTCTTGAAGGAGCCCCGCCCACAGATTTTCAGTCACCAACAGCAATAAACAGTCATTCCTTCCCTCCTGCAAGTCAGGCTGAGAGCCGAAGTCAGAACAGCAGCAGCAGAGTGAATGAGAAAAGAAACACAAGGACGGTGCTTTGGCCCCTCTGACTATCGCCCTCTCCAGCTCACCAGAAACGAACAGGCAGCACTTTCTAGGAATTTCTGAGTGGCTATGATCACCATGTGTCCTTCCTGTACCCAGGTTTCTTTTGATCAAATATTACACAACCAGATGTGGCTGAGAGGCCCTCGGGACTCACCACTGAAAATGCAAGGTTTGTAAGTAAAATTTCTGTTCCAATCTGTTCTTCTGACCCAAGCAGAAAGCTTACGCGTAGCGGAGCATAGGGGCATGAGACTGTAACTCCAGCACTGAAGGAGGCTGAGGCAGGAGGGTGATAAGTTCAAGTCCCACCTGGGCAACTTAGGAGTTGCCCATCTCAAAATAAAAAATACAGAAAGGGCTAGGACTATACATAGCTCAGTGGTAGATCGCCCCTGAGTTTGATCCCTAGTACTTAAAATAAAGTATAATTACTAGGGCTGTGTTTGGGGGAAGCATGCAGAATCCCCTGTACTCCTCACATATGAACTTTTCAGCCCCAGAGAAGAAATATTAGACACCCAGAAACATATTTATTTCTATTAAACAGCAGACATCCTTTTAAACAAAATCTGACAGGACAGAGATTACTGTTCACACTAATGGAAAGTGATTAAAAGCACCAAGATTCTTTAGTTCACTTACTCTGAAGCCTGTTCCTGCTTTAGTTTCTATGCAAAGTACATCAAAAGGACATCTACATCACTGGAGATTTGGACGTTGAAAGTTCCCAGTACTAGTGAGAAACTACACTTGGAGCTACAGGAAAGGGGGATAGAACATTAAAGTTGACTTCTTCCTGTTCCCTGCAACACAGTATATAGGGATCTATAAATAGCTTAGCCTGTCTGTTTAAATATATACTGTACCTCCTCCAGAAAAGACAGACGTCTCAGATCACCTTGCTATTTCAAAGGAATCTTACGCACAAATCAATCCAACAGACTGTGGTGGCTTTTACGGATGCCTGAGAGGGACTGAAATGATCAAGAATGTCACGATGCATCTTCCACATCAAGAAGAGCACTCACCAGCTGGGTTTGAAAAAGGGTCAAAGCCATCACAAAGAGAAGACACTCAGGTGCCAATGAGGGCAGCTAAGGGCACTGCAGGGCACCACACACTGACTTCAAAGTCCCTACCATACTGTCACGCTTATTGCATCTGTGCCCGGAGGTGTCTGCTCCACAGACCCACAAGGAGAACACAGAAGAAGGGTAAAGAGTTCAGCATTCTCTCCACTGCAGCATCTCTCCAGCCCACACTATCTATGTGCACGGCAGAGAGATTTGGGGCTGCTGCACCCCTGAGGCTCAGGGATGCCAGGCACTTTGATTCCTTTGAACTAAAGAGTCACCTTGTGTGGGAGCTCCATACGACTTCCGCTTTGCTCATTAGACCATCTTTTCCATTAGAGACAGGCATTTATGTATGAAAGGTGACACAACCAGCCTGTCCCAGAAAGGACAGGAGGAATGCAATACAGTACATTCCCCCCTCTCCCATCCAACAGCATTCTTTCTCGCTTTTTTCAAATCAAAACTGGCTCCTTGTCAACTCAAACAGCCTGCAATGTGCAATGGTCCTTGTGCAGCTTAAAAAGAAAAACCTGTCAGTTTGCAGGAATTTTACCAAGCGGGAATACCTGACCATGCCTTTCCCAGGGTTGCAGGGAGGTTGTGGCGGACGGCCAGCAGGCTGCCTGGACTGTGCGTCCTCTTATCTGTAGCCTCACTTCCTTTAACTTTCTCGGCTACCTTTGAAGCATTTTATCTCCACTAGAGGGCCAGGAAGGAGATGAAATTTCAGCCTGCAGGTTTTGCTGCTTAAGTAAGATTTGATCCTAAACTGTGGGGAGGAGGGTTAGAAGCACTAAGTGGAAAGGTTGGGGTTAGGGCAACACTGTTACTCAAAGGGGGCTTTCCCCAGTCTCACAGCACCCCCAGACGCTGCTAGAGAAACCTCCACTCAGAACGAAACTGTGTTACAATAATCAAAAACAGAACTACCACATAGGTCAATTTCAATAGCCACATGGACTCAATTTCGGTTATCCCCCTTGTTTCTTGTGTCCAAACAGCTCTCTGTTTTGGCAAACTCCAGCAGGGTCATCTCTTCAAACCATTCCTGGAGGAGCCCCAGTCTGCTTTCTCCACTGCCTCCTGGGTCATGAGCACATGTAAATCCAATCTCACCAGATCACCAGATCATGCATCACCAACCTGCCAAGCCCCAGTTCAGGATCCTCCCTAAAGCATCATTCTGTCCATCTGAAACAGCAATGAAGCAGTCACCCCATCCTCCTCACCACTGCCTCCCCAAGACCAGAAGCCAACAAGCACCACATCTCCATTTCTCTTGTATTCTCCATCAACAGAGAAATCTTGTGGGAGAGAAGGTATATTGTACTGTTGCCACCAACCACATGAGCAAGGAACACCACTGGGACACCAGCTGGACATCCTCCAAGGGACTGAATTCTTATGCTGTCACAGGGAGGCAGTTGAGGGCTTGGTCCCCGGAACTGTGCCCTTTCCACTTCAGACTCCAATAAGAGAAGTCCTGGCTCTGTCTCACCTGCGTTTCTGGCCAACTAGTTATAAACCAAGGTGCCCACAGTCCTCTCCTCAAGTTCAACTAATTAGTGTGTGTGGCTTACAGAATGCAGAGAATACCTGCCTATGTTTATCCACCACCTCTGCTGATCACCAATCTGGAGGCTGATCTGAGCCCTGGGTTGCCGGGTTTTGATGGAGGCTTCATTATGTAAGCGTGCTCAATAGAATCACTGACTACTGGTGGTCAATTTAATGTTCAGCCCTATTCCTTCTCTGGAAGTCCAGAGGAGGGCTGAAAGTCCTAACCCTTAACCTTGCCATCATTTGCTGAGTGATCGGAGCACAGCCTGAAGGTACCTGGGCAGCTAGACAGCAGTCAGTCACTAGCATACACAGGGCATTTAATCACTTTCAAAACTCCAAGGATCTCCTGTAGGCTATCAAATAGGGAAGGAGATAGAAGAGTATTTCATGCTCTCACATCTAGAAATGTGTTCAGAGGTTCTCTCTGCATTCAGGTTTCTCTTGACCAAACAGGACTCCAAGAGACGTGGTTGAGAGGGCCTTATTCTTCGGTCTGACACATGTGGTCACCTCCCCTGTGCAGTGCAAGGTTCTCCTTTGTCTCCATGAACTCTCCATTCTCCTTGTCAGCTCACACATGGAGTTTCCAGCTTACACTCAAAGGCTCTGCTTTTCTCAGGCATAGGTGGGGCTCCTTCTAGAATATTCTCCACATTGATCTGGAGTTGATGGCTGCCAGGTGCATGCAGTGACTCTGATACAGGAAGGAGCTGGTGCTATGTGGTCACAGAGCATCCCTAGACAATTAAGCTTCTGCATTTTAAAACAAGGACAATGACTTCTACCTCATTCAGGAGGCCCAAGGCTAGAAAGACCGGTGGGCACTAGACAACACGGCTGTAAAGTAGCGCCTGATAGTTCTGTCAGTCAGTAGCCAACTAAATGGGATTTGATTTGGCCATATCCTTATGATTTTTTCCACTCACCGTGGCTAATTAATGTGACCCACTGTGCTGTTACTTATATTAATGCTGTTTTAATTTTAGTCAGTATCTTTGAGCCAGACCGCATTATTTGAAGCCCAGGCTTTAGGGCCTGCCACGGGCGTTACTGCTGTGACAACGCAGCTCATTCCCATGCGCTATTCATTCTTTCACCCAACACACACTCGCCAAGTGCCCACAGCGTGAGGGGTGACAGGGCTGCAATGAGGCAAGCTGTGCAAAAGGCTAAGCGCAAGACAGCAAATGCCAAGTGTCCTTTCCAGGCCGGAGCTTTGAGGCATTTAAATGCCAGTGCAACACTCCAGTTTTCTCCTCTTTCCTGTGATCCGAAGGAAGCTTCTAGGAGGTTGAATAAAAAGATCAAAGTAGTTGTCCCTTGTGGTGCAGGTCAGGAATCCCAACACTCCGGGGTCTGAGGGTGGAAAATCACAAATTCGTGTCCAGCCGGGGCAACTTAGCGACTTAGCAAGACCTTGTTTCAAAATAAAAAAATAAAACCCAGCTGTGAATGTAGTTCACTGTGAAGGCTCTGGGTTCAATCCCCACTACTGGGGGGA
Source organism: Dinomys branickii (assembly GCA_004027595.1). NCBI lineage: Eukaryota > Metazoa > Chordata > Mammalia > Rodentia > Dinomyidae > Dinomys > Dinomys branickii. Next base: position 103,430 of record PVLD010000580.1, on the reverse strand, counting down.
AAAAATCCACAGCAGGCTGCATCTATCGTGAAGTTATACACGGAGGACAACTATCCTGGAGAAACACCACATTCACAGCAGACACCATCTGAGTGCGAAATTTATTTTGTTGAGCCGCTGAAAGTTTAGGATTGATCATTTCCTCCACAAACATCTACCCTATCTTGGCTAATATAAGCTTTCATTTTCTCTATTATTTCTCTATCCTGTTTGGCAATGGCTCTGTATATAATAATGCGCTGCGAGATTGCTCCTATTTGCCATACCTTATTTAGTTTAGTGTCCTAACCCACAGTCACACAGGGCCTCCTCATGAAGACAGGAACTTTGGCTTTGACTTGCAGAACTTCTTATCCTTCCAGTTCACTTTTTCCCACTCCCCCAGCTTCTCCCCAAATTTAGGAGCTAGCCTTGCACACAGCAGCTGTTTAACTCATAGTTGGTGATTTGATAAGTTATGTCCAGGAAATCATTCCCAATAGTACAGACAGCTAAGTTAGGCAGAAATTAATATACAGTCAGAGAAAGACTAGGCTCACAAGGAAGAAAGTCAGCAGAAAAGCAGACATTGGAATTATGGCTGAAGCAAACCTGAAGAGAGCCAGGCCTCAGGACAGAGCCGCAATAGCCAGGAAATAAACAGCAATTTGAGATTATACTGCAATTAGCACTGCCTGGTCAGGTGGGCCCAGACAGGTAACAGGTGCACAATACTGAGGCCCATACTCTCCTGCCTTCCCCCAAATGCCTTTGTTTTTCCCATATATCCTTGCTATGTGACTTGCTTCCCCATTGGATCAGTATTAGCTAAGAGGCTATACTTGTAATCCTATAGGTTGATCGTAGTTTGAGCCCCTTATCCACATTGTGATTTTGCTGTACATAAAGGTCCTCCACAGCTACCTACTCAGGACCTCTTCTGGAAATTCAAGAGCCATTCTTCTTCCTCTTCTTCCCAATAAAAGTCTCCTAACTTTTGCCTTTGGTTCGAGACTTCCTCCATTGATGTTGTCAGACCACAGACTCAGGTACATTTGACTTGTAACAGGTTAGGAGTTATATTGTTCCTGTATCACCAACATGGAATGACAATTATTTATTTTCATAAACCAACACCACTATGCAGTTGTAAGCCACCAAGAATTAACTTCAATGGCTACAGTATTTTACCCAGTGACCTCAGGACTCTATGCCAACCAAGGCCAATCACAGGCTAGCTTGGTGATCATTTCTTATTGATTTGTAGCTCACAGTTTTTTTTTTTTGTTTTTTTTTTTGCGGTACTGGGGATCGAACTCAGGACACTGCACTTGCTAGGCAAGCGCTTATTCCACTGAGCTATATCCCCAGCCCATTTCTTATTGATTTGTTAGGGGTTTTAAAACCCCTGTGTTATAGTTTTTATCTAGATGTCTCCTCAAAGTTTCATGTGCTCATAGGTGGGGCTTTTCAGAGGTGGATGGACCTGGAGCAATACTGGGATTAACAATATGGGATAACAACATGGGATAGCATAGTTCTGGGTATGGACAACCGAAGGCACACTGTGGTTGTGGGTGGCTTCCATCAGCAGGCTTCTAGCCTGAATGGGATAAGAGGGGCAGAAAGAAAGTCAGGCTAGCTGTTTCCCGCCTACCTGCCATGGGCTGTTTCTTGTCTCCCATCATGCTTTGCCTTGGAGCCAGCTGACCATGGACTGAAACCTCTACAGGCTGTGAGCTGGGATAACCCTCTCCTCCTTTCACTTGTGAGTGTTGGGTGTTTGGTCCCAGTAATGAGAAAAGTAACTAAGACATCCTGTTAGAAAAAAAGGCTTTCTTGAATGTATATTTTCTTTGAAAAATTTGAAAGCATTTCCAATACACTTACATGCTAGTATCATAACTTCTTTGGGAGAGAGAATAAAAATATGACATTATCCTGAACAATTATGATGGCATGGTGACTCTCCACAGGCATTAGAGAAATTTAAAATAAAAGATGAAAAAGGAGATACATGGCTCCTAACATTCAAGGGCTTTCCCTCTACCTCTGTGCCTAGAAAGACTGACTGTTCGGGCCCTCAGAGCTATGTATTTCAAAAGAGGAGATACAGGGCATGTGTCAAGTGGGTGGCAAAATTTTTTAAAAGTGTTCTCAAAGTTCAGAAGAAAACAGCATTGGCTGAAACGAGTGTGCACTGCAATGGTCTCATAAAGGATGTGGCAGGCGGCAAACATCAGAGACATGTGACAGCTCCGGGAACGTATCAGTGGAGAAACTGCAGTTAGAAACTGTCACTGTGGTAGATACTCCGGGAGGGAAAGAAAGAGGCACTGTATTTCCTTGTGCTGCCCTAGCAAAGCACAACCTCTGCACCTACTCTTGATGGCTAAGATGCGGAGGTGCTCCACATTGCTGGTGCATCCAGAGGCTGCAGGCAGGTAGCACAGGCCCTGCATTCTCTCTGATCAAGTTCCAAGCTGAAAGGGGACTGAGGAAGTATTAACAGCAGAGAGAGCTGGCAGTGATGATACAGCCACACTCCATGCACTATCGCAGGCCCCCAGAGGGGAAAGCAGAGGATGAGCTGCAAAGTGAAAGAAGTACTACCAGGGTTGTGCTCATCCTGCCCAGGACACACGGGCTGCCGCAGGCATTGTATATTTTCTGACCGCACCAACATGTTGCTGTGGAATCAATACGTGCCACTGCCACTTGGTCTCTAGCAAATAAAATCATGGTGCTGACCAGAGCCTTTTGCTAGATTCCCCTTAAAGGGATACCATCGATGGCGAGTGCTGTCTGAACTTAGAAAGAAGAGCAGCACTGTTCCCAGAGTCCAGTCCCTTGCATATTATAAACCAGAACTCAGCGCCTCATGCTTTACAAGGTGTACATGCCTGGGGGACCGGCCTCTGAGTTGCTCTTCAGGGAAAACTCATGGCTTCATTTTCTGTTTGGTTTCCCGCTATTTGGTAAAAAGCAAATGGCTTGTGATATTTCGGATAACAATTTGATGCTTTCTGAGTGTCAACATCAAACTACTCTGAAACCCAGCAGGAAAAGTAGTCTGTGTGAGTTTAGGGTGGTCCTTCCTTTAGGCCTTTACCAATTTCTTACCTTGACCTCTCTCTATCAGTTCATTCTTTGCCCAAAGACTAGTACAATGTAGCTGTGGGACTTCACATTTCTCCTCTGCCCTAAGGCCCTTAACTGTCATTCAATCTTATTAATGTCTCCAGTTATAGTGATGTGTAGGTTTCCTCAGAGAGTAGCAGAGCTCAGTGTTCTGGATTATACTGTGGTATCCTTAGTCTAGGGACACACATTTTGGATAAGATGAGGAAATGGAAACCCTCAAGTTCACACTTTACTAAGATTAAATCTGATATAACCCACAAAGACCCATGTGCTAAAGGTTGGTCTTTACCCTACAGTACTGTGGAACCTTTAGGAGCAGGGGTCTGTTGGGAAGGTAGGTTAAGACCTCCTCCCTGTCTCTCTTTTGCTTCCCAGCCACCATGAAAGGAGTAGTTTGGTCCACTATACACTCCCTGTTCTGATGTGCTGCCTTACCACACGCCCCAGGGCAATAGAACCAACCAACCATGGACTAAGCCCACCAAACTCTGAGCCACAACAAATTTTTCCTCTTTTATGTTGATTAGCTCAGATAATCTGTCACAGTGACAGCAGCTGACACATTTCTAATAAACACACATTTGTGTGGATCCATCCAGGGAGAGGAGTGACACGGTCAGTACTCAGGTGAAAACAAGTGATGGCCCAGTAAGTCACCAGGTTCTAAGTTCCCTTCCACGCACTGGTAGAAATTGGACTGTCTCTGTGGAATAGGAGCTGCATTAAGTTTCATAGTAATGACTCTAGTAGTGCTGAAGACTAGCTCCCAATGGTTAAGAATAAGTGACTAAATTGACAAATGTCATAAAACCATGGACACTGGCTCTTCATACTACATTTACAGTAATCCTTAGGTGAGATAAAATGCTTTGCAAATACTTATCCCTACCTCACTAATATAAATGAACAAGACCCAGAGCCTGATCTAGCACAGAACTCCTTGAAAGTGCTACAGGCAAGTGCCCCTTTCCCAATTCCACTGGAGAATTTTCTCCTCACACTTGTCTAGAGGTCACCACATGACTGCTCTCCTGTAGAAACCAGCATTGAAGAAATGTTCATTGAAAAGGCACAAAGACTGCAGGGCAAATTAGTTCTGTATCACGAGAGCTCTGGTGCTCATTCCTGTGCGGGTGTGAGCTGCCCCCCTCCAAGCGGGGTAGTCAGGTCTGCCGCTGGCCAGCACAGCCTGCAGGTACACAGACGCCTCTAGCCGTAAAACAGAAGTGCCAGGAAGCCTCAGCACAGAACATGATACTGCAAATGCAGTGGTCTGCAGAAGCCACGAAGGAAAATGTACCCTCTTGGATGAGGTCCTCAGCAGAAGTGTCCTGGGGGCACCTACTCTGCCAACCCTCTTGGCAGCAGCCAGGTTTGATTGCTAAGAGGTCAAACAGCTCATCAGCCCCTTTCCTGACATTTGCCTTGGAAGGATGAAGCATTACCATTAATTTATTGGGACTATATTAAGTCAAATTAGCTGTATAAATGTACGTCCTCAGAAAGAAGCTGTAGATTCAAAAAACCATGCAGCTAGGAGTCAAATACCTCTCCTGATCACAGCTCTACTACCACCTGCGACACCACAAACAAGTGACTTGAAGAGCTGGGGGCCTCAGCTGCCTGGTCTGTACATAGGGTCTTTTCCAGACCGATACCATCCTTGGTGGACCTCCTGCTATTGTCACCAAGGTATGTCATAGTATCCATGGGGCAGCATAGCCACATGAATAAAATGGGAGGCTTCCCATTGCCCGTGGCTATATCCTTGTGTAACAGTCACTGAAGGAGAGAAACTTCCTCTCGTGTCCTTTCTGCAAGCTGGACAAGGTGACAGTCATAACTCACAAGATGCAAAACATGGAAATGCCAAAAATAAGTGGCAGGGAAACCTAGGAGGGAAGCCTTTGTCCACAGAGGAACAAAAACAGTTGAAGAAACTTGGGTTGAGCAGCAGAAAATTTAAGAGCATACATGTTACCGAACACTTTTCCATGGTGCCTCATAGTACTGGACAAAATTGGGATGTGGGTAAAAGGATATGGTGGATGAAAACACTCACTCTATGCACACAGCAGGTCCCTTTCTTTCCACTCATAAGCTGTTGGTCTAATTTCTTTGGGAAACTAGAAGGGAAAAAAAGATTTAAGAAAAAAAAATGAAGTCCATTTGCTCAATCAGGGCAGGTACACAGGTCTAGAGATCGCATCTAGACATGTTGGGCGACAACAGAAATTTAACAACAGAACTTTAAACAATCAATGTGCAGAAAATAATAGCATGCATGGTTCATTTGTGATGAGCTGTATGATCCTTATGACAAGGGAGTATATAATGTGCACTTAGGAAATAATTTTCCAGATGGGTCTCTTAGAAAGTCTTGTCCTGCATGCCCACCACAGGGCTTAGTGAGATGTCAATAAACAACCTGAGGAACCCATAAAATGCACCTCGTTCTTTCCCTAATTCAGCTCATATGGGAATATGGACTTGGCAGAGAAGCTAGACTGGTGGTCTTGGGAGAAGCTCTGTGGTATCTGGGACACGAAAAGCCCAAGTCAAGAACCAAGATGATGTGAGTGTCAGGCAGAGGAAGGCCAAGAGACAGACATGGATAGGGGAGTGGCAGCAGAAGACTGTTTCATGCACGCCCCAGAAGGAACTCAGTTCAAGACTCAGGTTTTGGGCTGGGGATATAGCTCAGTAGAATAAGCGCTTGCCTAGCAAGCGCAGGGTCCTGAGTTCGATCCCCAGTACTGCAAACAAAACAAAACAAAACAAAACAAAAAAAAACAAAAACAACTCTTAAAGACTCAGGTTTTTCAGAATTTCCAGAGACTGCTTTCAAGATGCCTTTGGAAGTGTAGGGGGGCTGTGAGGCAAAGCCGCTTCTCTCCGGAGTTCTGCTGCTCAGATTCCCAGAGCCTCCGGGGTTCATTCTACCAGTTGGAAGAGTGCTGCTGCCTCCCAGCCTTTTCCTCAAGAGGAAGTAGGCAGGTGGCTGTGGACACCAGTGTGGAGAGTCACCTCCCTAAGACGTCCCTTGAGCTGGAGGCAAATTCACAGACTCAGTTTCTCCAAATGGGCAGGGATGCCTCAAAGTCCTAGAAAGAACTGCACCTCTGTGTAGGTGATTCCTGCAGTCCTGTTGGACTGTCCTGGGATGTCGAGGTCGATCCTAGGGCAATGTGATTCTGGCTCCTGAAAAGGTTCTAGGCTAATTGAAAAGCCTCCCGGAAAATAAGGAAGCAGTGAAAGATGGTACAAACCTGCAGCATCCGTTAGATCGCCTTCTTTTTAAAGCTACACTTTATAATCCACTCACACTCATGAGCCTTTTTATCCTAATGACAGACAAGACATCTACAAGAAGAATGATGGAGACCGCAAAAGCAAGTTCAGAGTCAGACCCGAGTCTGCCTCTCAGCTGTCACCGCCTGGCTGTGCGATTCCGGGGACTGAAACTCTCTGAGCTCCTTCCTCATTTGCATAATGGCAGTAATAATACCTGCTTCGTATATCATTTCACGTTCTTATCGCAGTGCCTGGCATGCAGAAGAGACTTTTTTTAAGAAAAGGAAAGCCTTTATTCCCGTTTGGCACAACACATCTGCATACCCATAACAATGGAGAGAATTTGATAATTTCATAATTCGTCTGAATGTAAGTACTTGCATTGTAGCCTTTTTGCGCCCTCTCCCATTGGATGAGATGAGTAAGAACAAAATAAGAGTGTTTATGATTAGATAATATAGATGGAGGAAAACCCCAAATAACAGAAATCAACAAAGTCCCTCTGATAATCACTATAAACATATCCATTTATATTGTTCCAGGCTTTCTCCCTTGCCCAAGAATATATACAATTTACTATACACATATTTTCACATATCCATATATAATTTATTTATAATATACTATAAGCATATTCATAATATTTTTTTGCCTGATCATTTTCTTACCTGATATATTAAAAACCTTAACATCAGCAAATCCAACAGCATCATACTATTTAAGGACTGTAGGAGTTTTGCTTAGGAAGAATGAACCAATAAACATTTGTTTGTTGAAATTACAGAATCTACCAAAGTATTCACATTTATAAGAAGTGACCACACACTGCGGTAGCAAGTGGTTCTTTCTCTGCTACATTTTCTTCTCAACCAAGAAAGGCAGATTACATAAATATAATAAGTCTTAACAGCAAAAAACTGTTTTTGTTTGAGTGGGTGTAACTTAGAAGAATACAAAATAACACATATCCCACAAAGAATCAAATGAGAAATCACAACATTCACTGGGCATCCCATCTACAGAAACGGACAAAATTTTAACAACTAGACGTAACAGTAGACAAGGATGCCTATTTCAAGTATGAAATCCTAAATCTGAAGTTAAACACAGATCCCTATTTCCAGTCCCATTATGGTACTGTTACTTAATGATACCAGGAAAGATAAACTGAATGCTGTAGAGTCTTGAGTGGCCCTAGACATTAAATCACATTAGTGAACTTCAAAATATAAAAAAAGTTTGGGAGGCTGAGGCAGGAAGATCCCAATCTGAATCCCAGTCTGCGTAGGTAATTTAGCTACCTAGTGAGACCCTGTCTCAAAAGAAAAAAACAAAAAAGGGCTGGGGATGTAGCTTAGTGTGAAGACCCTGGGCTCAATCCCCAGGAGAAGGAAGGAAGAAAGGAAAAAAGGAAGGAAGGAAGGAAAGAAAGGAGGGAGGAATGGAGGGAGGGAAGAAGTTAGTCGTTCAGGACTCAGCACATTTAGAAGATATCAAAAGTTAGAATGTCTGTGCAATGTCAGTATCTCTTGTCTGTTTTCCTCCTCAAAGAGAATGGCAGGCCTGGTAAAACACGTGATATGCTTTGTGTGAGTCACGTGACAGGTCCCTTGCCTTCCATAAAGAAAACTGTGCTATGGAGTGGGCGTGTCCCCACAGGGTCAGAGGGTGTGGAGAGAATGACTCTTCCTGCTAGCAAGCAACTGGCTTTTTACGGTATTCCCAGTGCTGTTCCCGCCCTCAGGCAGGAGGTTGGGGCTGGCCAGGGAGCAGCAGAGAGACAAAGACAGGACTCACTGAGGTAGTAGGGAAACAGCAAGTCAGACATGGGCTGCAAAATCCTGCAGAGATCAAAAGTGGAGTCCACAGGAATTACAGGTGAAAGTCCCTTCACAAGACTGATCCATAGAACGTTCCCTAAGTGTGTCATCTGGCCCAGCATGGGGAGCAACACTCTGTCTTAGGGGTTAGGCTTTTAGAAGAGACTTTACTATTCTATTTTGACCACTTAAACAAGAATTAATACTAGGGGAGAAGAATACAGACCGTCAGTGTTGGCACTGGACAGAATCAGAGCCTCTTTTGGACAGCTCACACCAGAGATTCACCGTATCATGGACAGTGAACTGACTCCTGTAACAAATCTCTTTGGATGGTACATTTCATGAGCTGGAGAGATGTCTACAATCTAACAATGAACTCCTTACAGTAATGGGGTTTTTATGTTGTTCAACTCCTATGGTGACTGCTTTCCCCTGAGCAAGCAGCAGATGATCAGGCTATGTTATATGCTAATATGATGGCCCCATTTTTATGTTATAGGGGATCAAAGCCAGAGCCTTTTCGCTGAACTACATGCCCAGCCCTTTTAAATTGGTTTTGGTAAGTTAGCTGCTAAGTTGCCCAGACTGGGCTGGAATGTGTGATCCTCCTGCCTCAGCCTGCAGAGTGCTAGGATTTTAGCTGTTTGTCACCAAAACTGACAGTCACAGTCAAAGCTAAGTTATTCACCTTCCTAAATCAGCTTTCAAAGGGTCTTTTATATCCTATAAAGATATACATGCGATGGTTGGTAACACATTCTTCGTAACAGCCCTAGCCATAGAAAGTTATAGTTTGGATTCTAACATCCTCATCCAATTATGTGACCTAGCCTGGAAATCTGCTGATACTACATCTTCCATGGTTAAAGTATGTTTATTGACTGCTGACTTGAAAATATGGTCTTGCCATTTGCTATAGTTTGGCTCTTAAATGTTTCCTAAAGGCCAGCGTGTTGGAGATTGGTCCCCAGAGAGGTACAATTGGGAGATATGACATCTTTAAGAGGAGGGGCCTAGTGCGAGGTCCTTAGGTCATTGGGGCATGGCTTCCAAGGGAACTGTGGGACCTTGACCCCTTCCTCTTTGTCTTTTGCCATCACGTGAGCAGCTGTGCTCTGCCATGCAGTCCCACCACAGGCCTAAAAGCAACAGGGCCAGCTGATCATGGACTGGATCCTTTGAAACCATCAGCCAAAATAGACCTTTTTTCTCAATAAGGTAATTATTTTAAGTATTTGTTATAGTGTCAGGGAGGTGACAGACACACCATTATACTGTGTCATCCTCAGTAAGCATCAGCTTTCTTAATATTAGCTACTACCATTTACTGAGTACCTGGTTTCTGCTGACACATTGTTATCTATTATCTGCAATCCTGACCCAAAAAATCTCTGTAAAACAGGCTCCATGAGCCCCACTGTACACATGAGGAGAACAGGTCTCAAGAAAAGTAACCTATCCAAGTCATACAAACAGCAAGTGACAAAGGCCTGTTTGTCAGGGTTTTGTGGCCAAAGGGAAGAGATGAGCTCCTAGCAACACGTACATGGGTTTTTATATTCAAGTCATGAGGCATAAGCACTCTAGCATGCACAAGGGCACACGCGCACGTGCGTGCGCGCGCACACGCACAGACACACACACAAGCAGTTGCTTTCACTAGACAGGCAGATATTTCTTTTTCAGGTAATGGGGGGACAAGCAAAGATGCTAGAACAAAAATTATTCATGATATTCAGCGGAGAGCCGTGCACTAGTCGCCCAAAGGGTGCTGGGCAAGAGCTCTTCAGGCAGCACAGCAGACACAAAGTGCTGACAGTTGCAGCAACATAAAATGTAGCCTTGGCGAGTCAGTCTAACAATTACTTTGCATCATTCTGATTATGAGCCACAAGCATGCAATCAAAGCAGAGAACGCTCTTAAATGATCTCCATCAGCATTTTACTTTAGTTATCAAAGCGTGGCAGATTGAACATACTCTCATCTGACCTGAATGCAGGGTTAATAACCCAAACACTAAGAGCACATGGGAACAATAATGGGTGAAGGGCAGGGGCCCTGCTGGGGGCCCTGGATTGTGAAATGGGTCAATTTTGTTTTGTTCATCTTTTTCATTTATTAACTCAGAGCAAGGCAGCATTAGCTATGTGTTCTCTTCTGATAAGTTTATCCATAGTTCAGCTCCATTTAAATGAACTTCTAGGTAAGTTTCCACATCCTTTGGACTTAGCATTGTGTAAACCTTTCTATGAACGGCATTTTTCATAGTCAATTCAATTTCAGTTGTTTTTGTATTCAATTGTGTGCTCTCATCTCCTCCACTGACCTAACCAAGCTCTGAGAGCAGAAATGTTATATTGTTGACCTTGACATTCCTCATTCCTAGCCCAGTGCCTGGCACCTGTGCCAGACATTTGAAATGCACAGAAATGAATACATTCTTATGGGGTCATAGACAAAAACGCGTGTGCACCGCTTTCACAGCTGGCCCCAGCTCAGGAAAATCACTAGCATTTCACAGGGCAGTATCTGATCCCAAACTTCTCTAAAATGGAAAAGATATTCTAAACATATAGCATGAAATTCTAGAGAGATCAGTTCTTAGGGAAGGCAAGCACATAAATATAAAAATCTATTGCTCAGCATGGTGGTATGTGTCTGTATTACCAGTATTTGAGAAGCTGAGGCAGGAGGACTGCCACAAGTGTGAGGCCAGCCCAGCCCACATAATGAGTTCAAGGCCAGCCTGGACTACATAGGAAGCCTTTGTCTCAAAAAGATAACAATAAAATTTAAAATCCAGTAACTATTGCTATCATTTTTACCAAAGGAAATAATTTCCCAAGGAGTCTTAAGTTTTAAAGCTTAAAAGAAGACAAAGAGTATTTAGGGAGTAGTTTTCAAAGAGAGCAATTAGAACCACTCTACATTGTAGAACTGGTTCAAGGAGAGAAATACTGATTATTTATACTGCAGGAACAAAAAATGAGTTCAGCTTTATTTCAGTCAATTCTACTTCTCAAAGAATAAAGAGAAAGAGGTACAAATTTTCATGTCTTGGCCCTGTGGCAACCAAGGCCCATTGCTTCGCCAGCACATGCAGTTGGGACAAGAAGATCCTATAGAGAGGGATAGGAACTCTATTCTGCTTTTGGTAAATCTTACACCTACAGAATACAGTGACCTCTTCCCAGGGTCACTCATTGTTGGCTGTACAAATGATGAGCTGACCATTTTAGTGAAGAGTCAGCCCCAGATAGATGTCAATTTGACTTTATGATTTCCTAGGTGTCTGTGTGGGGGTATGAGTGTGTGCGTGTGCATGTGCATATGTGTGTGCATGTCTGTGTGTAAGGGAACCGCAGTGCTCTCAAAGGCTATTCTATACAATTTATTTGTTTTTTTGTTTGCGGTACCAGGGATCAAACTCAGGACCTTGCGCTCGCCAGGCAGGCGCTTGTGCCACTGAGCTATACCCACAGCTCTATTCTATACAATTTGAAAAAGTCAGTGTTTCACATTCTTCCATTGGTGGCTACATTTTGTAAACTTTACCTAGGCAGCACTCATGCAACTTAACAATTTCAGCAGCCAGGTAAGTTCACTGTTTTAATGCTCAAGAGGTTAAACAGAAGGCATTAAAAAATTGGCAAAAAAACCAGTGCCTCAAAAGTCCAAAATTGGCAAGCACCCTTTTAGAGACGCTGCACCTCTGACTCTGAGGTAGGGAAGAGAAGCAGAGTGTGATTTTTAGGGGGAAAAAGGGGAAGCGGTCTGTGCTCTGCACTGTGGCCTGTTTCTGCAGTACCGCTCTTCTCACTGTGCCTAACAGCCAGAGCAACTTCAAGTTTTTGTTCTGTTTTTGTACTGGGGATTGAACTTAAGTCCTCTATACTGAGCTACATACCCAGTCCTATCTGTATTTTTTATTTTGAGATAGGATCTTGCTAAGTTGCTAAACTGTCTAGCGTGGGCCCGAACTTGAGATCCTCCTGCTTCAGCCTCCTGCAGTGCTAGGATTACAGAAATGCACCATCACACCTGGCTTTCACTAAAGTTTAGAATACATTTAAACGTGTATTTGAACACAAGAAGGGCAAGGAGAAAGACAACTCCTGCTGTCAGTTTGCCCTACATGGGAGACTTCAGGGGAAAGGCAAGAGTTAAACTCCATGACTTGAAGAAATCTCTCTTGCATTAAAATGCTTTCCATCACCTCTGGCAGCACACTGGTGCTGCTAAGATGCTAACACCCTTGCCCCAGTCAAAGGACAAGGTCTAAGAAAAAGCTCTGGATAGAAACTTGGAGTTCAGTAAATACTTAAAACACTGTAGTTTAAAACTCTATGAGCCTTATACTTTTCAAAGTGATGAGAGTGTTCAGGAGTCAACATCACTCTATTATAACCATAATTTTAAAAACAGTATCTCCTAAACGTCTAGTGCAGCCAGAGGCTGACAAGCTTTTTTTTTAATGATGAGCCAGATAGCAAATGTTTTGGGCTTTGTGCATTAGATAATCCATGTCAGCTACTCAATCTGCCATTATGTTGCCAACAACATAATGGTAGGTAACAACAACACAGATAGGCATGGTAGCATTTCAATAAAACTTTATTTACAAAAATAGGTTACCCGAGTGTTGATTGAGTCTTTTATTTTAGGTGGCATGAGCACTATTCTGCCACAAAGATAAGCCAGAGGCATTTGTAGGCAATTAGATGGAACTAGAAACATAATCGTTAAGTGAAGTAAGTCAGATACACAAGGTGAAATATCACATGATTTCTCATATAAGAAGCTAAAAGTATGTCTATGCAAGTGAAGAATGAAAGGAAAGACAGATAAACGGAACTGAGGAGGGGTTCAGGTGGTTCCCCGAATTATCTATTTGGTTTGTTTCAAAAATATTTTAATATATATGCTAACTTGTCTCATTTATACTACTAGGTTTTTTTAGTTTATTGAAAGGAAAGTTTTGTGCTAATATCTGCTTGTTTCTTTGTAAGAAAGAATTCTTTTTGATGTCTGGTACTCTGATTACTGTGAAGGTAACAATAGATGGTAGACTATTGTTATTCTCTTATTAGTTTGTTATAAAATTTTGGGATTTTTTTCATAAAATTGAAAAAAGAAAAACAAAATTAAAGGTCAAGGGTAGAATTTGGCCCATATTCTAGAGTTTGTCAAGCCTTGGTCTAGAGAATCCTGCTACTAGAAAGTTGTGATGAGTCTGTGCTTTGTCCATCTGTTAGTAGATCAGCAGGCAATGGCTTGGTCCTGCAGCAGACCCCACCAAATGTCCTCTTCAATAAATACCTAAGGGAAAGCCACGTGTGGTGGCACAAGCCTGTAATCCCGACACTCAGGAGGCTGAGACAGGAGGATTGTTGTGAGTTCGAGGCCAGCCTGGGCTACAAAGTAAGCTCAAGCCCAGCCTGAACTGCATAGCGAGACTCTGTCTCAAAAAGACCAAAAAATAAAATAAAATAGCCATGGACAAACCTTAGAAAGCCCAGGGAGGTTTCCGTGGGAAGTCACTGGGTGCCTGTCTCTGCATTACACACACACAAAGGGAACAGGACACCCAATGGACCCCAAGGTACATCTCCAAAAGCCATGAGAAGTAGTGCTACCCAGGCGAAAGGAAGACCCTTTGCTACAACAACACACACATGGCCAAATTTAAAAACGGGCTGGGATTCATCCACAGTTGCACACACCTGTAACTGCAACACACTGGGAAGCTGAGGTAGGAGAATTGCAAGATCTCGGGCAACTTAGCAAGACCTTGTCTCAAAATTTTAAAAATAAAATAAAAAGGGGCAGGGGATGTAGCTCAGCGTGAAAGCTCTGGGTTCTATCTCCAGTTCTACCAAAGACAAAACAAATGAAAGGCAACAAATTTGATAAATTTGAATTGACATTTTCCCTGAGAATATAATACAACCAACCAATGAACAGATAAAAAGACACTTAGCATCATTAACCACTGGGAACTTGAAAATTGAAACTAGTATAAACTATCATTTTACATTTGTTAGGATGGCTTTTATGAAAACAAGTAACCAACCATAAGGGGAAAAAAAGCCCAGAAAATAACAGGTGTCACTGGAAAAGATGTGAAAAAATTGGAACTTATGTGCATTGCTGGTAGAAGTATAAAATGCTGTGCTGCTATGCAAAATCCCATGATAGTCATAAAAATGTTTGTAAAATTGTTAAATAAATAGCAATTCCTAAAAAGCATCAGCCCCTCCAAATTTAAAGACCCAATCCAAAACTGGGCAGCTGTAATGAATACACACTCCTCAGAGAAAGAAATATAGATGGCAAATAAATACATGAAAAAATATTCAACATCATTAGTCATTCAAGAAATGCAAATTAAAATAACACTGAGATTTCATCTCACCCCAGTAAGAACGGCTAGCATTAAGAAATCAACCAATAACAAATGCTGGCAAGGCTGTGGTGAAACAGGAACCCCTCTCCACTGCTGGTGGGAATGTAGACTGGTGAAACCACTGTGGAAAGCAGTTTGGAGATTCCTCAGCAAACTAGGTCTAGAGGTCCCATTCAACCCAGCTACTCCCCTTCTGGGTATTTTCCCAGAAGATCTGAAAACATCATATCATAGCAATGTATGTGCACCCATGTTCATAATGGCACAATTTCTAATTGCTAAATTGTGGAGGCAACCCAAATGTCCATCCACTGAGGACTGGCTAAAAAAATTGTGGTACTTTTATATAATGGACTACTACTCAGCTATAAAGAAAGATAAACTCGAGGCTTTTATAGGTAAATGGTCACAACTAGAGACCATACTCATAAGTGAAATAAATCAAGGGGCTGGGGATATAGCTCAGTGGAATAAGCACTTGCCTGGCAAGTGCAAGGTCCTGAGTTCAATCCTGAATACCACCAAAAGAATAAATATTGAGGACCGTTTAACAAGATGGCGACCGGATAGGAAGCAGAGGAGGAATCTCTCCCAGAAATCCCACCTAGACAAAGAAATACAGCAATAAGAGAAGGACAAAAAGGAGAGAGGTGGGCACCTTGAACTCGGGAAAGATTTGAAATGGGAACTGAAATCCTTGGAAAGAATAAGAAGGACTTATTTGGGAAGAATGGATCGGAGGTCCGCCATGGCACACTCGGAGGGAGGCGGGATGGAGAAACGACAGCTCCAAATCACACACATCTTTAGCTCACGCCCTCGTCCTGGCACCTGCAGCTTCAGCGGAGACCTACCCTCACGGAAGCCTCCCAGCTCGGCCAGGGGAATGAGGAGTTCCGAGAGAGGGTCAGAGGAGGGAGCGTAGCTGTAAGAAGATGCAATGGCGGATGGGAGCAGTAGTCGAATCCAGGACAAAGACGAGAAATTACAACACCCACGGAAACAGAAACCTGATCCTGCAGAAACATCCCTAATGGGTGCCAGGAGACAGGATGGAATCACTCTAAATAGCACACAGCTCACCGACCCTGCGTCTGCCCCGAGGCGATCCCCTCCCCCACCCCTTTACTGGGTGAGTGGGGAGCAGCAGGGATGGGCAGCAGCCCTGAGGGGATGGAGCGGACAGCGGAGGGAGATGCGATTGCGCTCCGGGACCAGGTGGGAAGCAGGAGCCGAGGTGCCGGGCTCCAGCTCCCGCCCTGAAATCTCATTGTGAACATGCAGAGACTAGGCGGTGGGAGTAATCAACAAATTCTCCTGTGAATAATGGGACGATTATACGGACTTCAGGACTCACTCCACACTATTAACAACATGAAGAGGACCTACTTACAGCTTACACATATGAACTCTGCGGGCCCGGGTGGCCCCTCCGTCCATAGGTAGCTCTATGGGCCTGGGCAGCCCCACCAGGGGTTGACAAGTGACACCATAGAGGGCGAACAGAACCCACTCACCTCCGCCCCCACCCTATGCAGTACGACGGTGGGGAGGAGACAGGTGGTCCGTGATGAGTATGGGTGCTTTTCTACCCCAAACAGGACAGCTTGTATAGTATGGTCTGAGGCAGCGATGTCTCCTCCCAAGGTGAGAGTTCAGAGGTATGTGGTAGAGCAACGGAGATCAGGGAGGAGAGAATTTGAATTTTCAAGCGAGCCACTACCAGTATAAAGAGTAATAATTGGGAAAGTAACATTAGGTAAATTAGCATTCACAGATAATTCCCTTCTATATTCTGTGTAATTTTGTAGTTCTTTAATTGTCTATGTGTTGGTGTGGGCAGCTGCCAGTGGGGAGTGGTGGGGTGCATCGGCAGTGAGCCCAGGGCCACAGCAAATCCCAGGGATCCAGCCAAGGAACAAATGGGAACTGGGGCACAACAGTAAGAGAGAGCTGCAGATGGAGGTGGATCGTACAGCCCCACGCCCTTCTCACTCCAGCATCAGGCAGGAAGCACGAACTGAGTTACTGGGCTTCAGCTCCCGCCCTGAACTCTTTCTGGGAGCACCTGGAGTCTCGGGGGCTTGGGCAAGTGCCTCCTGTTCCTGGCAACAATGGGATGAACCCACAGACTTCAGGACTCACCCTGAACTATTAATGTGAGCACCAAGAGGGTCTCCTTAAAGCTAGCACATATGAACCTTGCATGAACCCATAGCGATGGATTAGATGAAAAGCAGCAGACTGGGAGTCTGAAAAACAACATACTCCATACAGCAGATGCGAGAAAAATCCTCCAACTCTATTCTAGAACTAATCTTTAGTCTCAGTTCATATCCTGAACTAACACAGTGAGAATGGGCCAGACAGATTTCAAGCCCTTATACCAAGCATCATAAGTTCGTCCGGTGCCCAGATGGAAGGGGTGGGGAACGGTAATGCTGGAGATCAGAAGGAGGTGGGAGGAGAAGAAGGGGCCTCTGGCATTAAGGCAATGGGACAGAGCTCCACTGTGGACCCCGCAGCTGCTCCACAGTGGGCCCCGCGGCTGCTCCACTGTGGGCCCCGCGGCTGCTCTGCTGTGGGCCCCGCGGCTGCTCTGCAGTGGGCCCCGCGGCTGCTCCGCTGTGGGCCCTGCGGCTGCTCTGCTGTGGGCCCCGCGGCTGCTCCGCTGTGGGCCCCAAGGCTGCTCCACAGTGGGCCCCATGGCTGCTCTGCTGCAGCCCCGCAGCTGCTCCACTGAGGGCCCCACTGAGGCCACCTCATGGACTAGACCCGCCCCCACCCATAGCATGGCCACGGAGTGGAGCCAGGTGGTCTGCTGTGAGCATATGTGCTTTTCCACCTCCGACCATGGCAGTTTGTATACACCTATGTATGTTATAGTATAGTCTAAGGCAGCTATATCTCTTCCCAAGGTGAGAGTCCAGGGGTATAGATAAACCCAGGAGTACAGCTATCATCACAGGGAAGATGACTGATTGAGTGGTGGGGCAACGGAGATGGGGGAGGAGAAAAATTGAATGATCAATTGGGCCATCATCTGTGTAACTGAGTAACAAAGGTGAAGGTAACATTACGTTGGACAGCATCCAGAGCTAATTCCCTTCTATGTTTTCTATAATTCTGTATTTCCTCAATTGTTTTTGTATTAACAGAAGTGAAGATAACTTTATATTATACAGCATTCAGTGCAAATTCCCTACTATCTTCTCTTTAATGTTTTTGTGTTAACTAATGTGAAGATAACATTATGTAATACAACATCCAGTGCTAATTCCCTTCTATATACTGTATAATTTTGTCATATGTCTCCATTCTTTTGTCTTTAAAATAAAATTAAAAAAAAAAGAAATAAATCAGATATGCATGTGTAAGCAATGTATTGTCTCACTGGTGTAGAAACCTGAAAGAGTGAATAAAAACTAGGAGGTATGATGGACATTGTGGAATGAAAGAAAAATGCTCAAAAGTAATGGGTAACTGGAGTGTGGGAAAGGAGAAGGGAAAGAAGGGGATATCATGCATGTATATACACACAGGATAGCTCACAGTCATACTACTGTCCTCTATTGCTTTACTGAAAGGAACAGTTAATGATTACTGGTTTGATCATTATTGCATGTCTCTGTTTGTTTTCCTGAGAAACCACTTTGAAGATATCAATGTGTAATACAACAACCACTGTTACCACTTTGTCTGTAACTCTGTATTGTTGGTATTCTTTTTATGCTATTTTGTAAATGGATGTCTGTTTGTTAGTATGGTTTCTTCCTTTATTTTTAAAATTTAAAAAAAATATAGCAATTCCATGTCTGCAAACAGACACAAAAGAACTGAAAGCAAGGACTTCAGATATTTGTCTACCACATGCACAGCAGCATTATTCACAACCACCGAACGCAGAAGCAACCCCGAAGTCCATCCGCAGATGGAAAACGAAAGCGTATACTTGTAGTGGAGCTATTCACGTCGCTCTAAAGAAGAGGGAAATTCTAATGCAGGGCACAATATGAACGAACCTTGAAAACATTATGTTAAGTGAAATAAACCAGTGCAAAGAGACAAATTCCATGTAATCTCACTTCTGTGAGGAACTTAAGAGTAACCAACTTCATAGAATAGAAAGGGGAACAGAGCTCACCCACGGCCAGGGGAACAGGACAACAGAGTTACTGATGAATGACATACGTTTCATTTCAGGAAGATGAAGAGTCTTTGGTTTTGTTACAATATCAATGACTTAAGGGCCCTGAACTGCACACTTACAAATGGTAAAAACAGTAATGGTGGGGGGTTGTGCTACTGTGATAGGATCTAAGCGTAATGCTCCATCTCCACCCCTCCCCACCTTTTTTTAAGACAGGTTCTCACTACATTGCCCAGTCTGGCCTTCAACTTGTGACCCTCCAGCCTCAGTTTCCCAAATAGCTGTGATTACAGGGATGTGCCACTGCACCCCATGGGAAGAGTAAATTTTATCTTATCTAGATCTGACCACAAGAAGGAGGAGGCAGGAGTCCTGGAATCACTTTGCCCAACACAGGGGATTTCAGGTATCTGTTCATCCAAGAAGGTTCAGGTTAGTCACTTCTGATAGGGTTGGCTTAAGGGAGGTGGCTAGGTAATTGCAACTTGGTTTCGGCGTTTTCAGAAATCAGCTAACATTTGAGAGGTTCCACACCTGGGGATCATTTGAAGTGAAAAAGAATATGAGGGTTCCTAGAGTGAAGTCTGTCCATTAATATTTATGATCTGGTCAGAACGCCTACAGTGCTCCCTTCTGAGGCTTACAATTTCAGGTCAACTCTGTCAGTTTGACAGTGGGTTGAGAGTAAAGTCAATGACAGGAATAAAATTCTGGAAAATTTACCATAACTGATGGGGGACACAAAGTTTAAAGAAATCCCCATGTTAAGGCAAAGTAAATCTGTATGTCAGAATCAGAGTGAAAACTCAGCCTCCAGTTCAAGGCAGGAGATGTTTCTTTCTCTGCATAACTCTGTACCCCTGGATCACACATGTGTGTAACTGCTTTTCCTTGATTCATTTGAAATGCAAGCTTCACTGACTCAAATTCTTGGTGACAGTCAACCTCATATACCAAGCCCTAGAGGTGACCTCCCTCATGGAAACTGTCTCTGTTGGCATAGCACCGTTCCAGGGATTACTCTGGTATCGCCCTTGCAAAAATCAAACTGATAGAGGGCTGCATCACCTACTACAAGGAGAAGGATGTCGACTCATGGCTTCTCTGCCAGAGGAAAACGCTATCACTTCTCCCCATGTTCTCAGTAAGAACAGGAGGCTACCTAACCACGCCAAGCACAGGGAAGGAGGAAAGTCCTATGGCCACATACATATACCACTGACACCTACCCCCCACCGATGGCACATTTTCCCAGGCTGTTCAACAAGGTAGAAGGCTGGATAATCATCTGGCAAACTTGGATTACTAATTCTCAACTCACTTATCAAGAATGGCCATCAGAAGACCCTTAACATCCCAATTAACTGAAACATGTTCTGGATATCAGAGTTTTTATAAATGTAGAGTAAAATAAATCTTTCATTCAGGGGCACAAATCTCTATTGTAACCACTTTTTTGATGGATTTTGCCAGACAATTCAAAGCATGGGAGAAAAATGTGTGCACAAAAGAAGACTTCTGGAAGTAAACAGATATTCAGGGAATGGAATGTGCTAGATTTTTGATATCTAAAGCCAGTTGCTATGGTTTGGCTCGTAAATGCCCCCACTAAAGCCCCATGTGCTAGGGGCCTGGTCATCATGCAACACAACTGGGACATGGTGGTACCTTGAAGAGGCAGGACTTTGTGGGAGGTCCTTAGGTTCTTAGGGGTGCCCTTGAGGGGACTGTGGGACCTGCCCCCACCCTACTGTCTTTGCTTCCTGGCCATGAAATATATGTTTTTGCTATGTCATATACTCCTGCCATGATGAGCTGCCACCCCACAGCCCCCAAGCTACAGGGCCAAGCCATTATGGACTGGAACCTCTAAAACTCAAAGTCACTCTAAAACTTTGTTTTTTATAAGCTGATTGTCTTGGGTACTTTGTTATAGCACTGGAAAACTGACTGACATACAAGTGATGTTTAGCCACAGCCAGAGGAGAGAACCCTGGATTTGTAGCACCTGTCGGGTATGTGTATGAAAAGAGTAAAGTTAAATTTGATAAAGCTGATAAACACCTCCTCCATCGGGTGAGCAGCTCACAACCAAGTGACAGTCACACTGACAGCATGGATTCTTTCTGTGATAACAATGGTCCGGAGGGGTCATTTTGTGGAATGAGGGATCTGGAGCAGTCATGTTTGTGGAATGACCTTCAATCTGTGTGGTTCTAAGCATAAGAAAAACACCAGAGATACCCCCATTGTAGGACATTCCACAAAATGAGCAATCAAAATCCCTCAAGGTTGTCAAGGTCACCAAGAATGAGTGTGAGAAGTGGTCACATTCCAGAGGAACCTAAGAAGACGCAACAACTAGCTAGGTGTGGTGGCACACACCTGTCATATATCAGCAGTTGGGAGGCTGAGGCAGGAGGATCACTGTGAGTTCAAGGCCCAGCTGGACTAACCTTGTCTCAAAAAATGGAGAAGTGGGGCAGAAGGAGAAGGAGGAGGAGGAGGAAGGGAAGAGGTGGAGAGGAGACAACTAAATATAATGTGGCACCTGGAGTGAGACCTTGAAACAAAAAGAAGGATATCAAGTTAAAAGCTAAGAAATCTGGGCAAAGTGTGGACATTTGTAAAACACTTCCACCTGAAACTCTATGATTTATATATGGTATTGTGCTTAATATTCCTAATGCTACTAATGGTTTTATTCTCATGTTATAAACAAGAATAGGAAAATATAAGTATCTTGCCCAAGGTAATAGAATTGGTAATTGGTGAATTTCCCATTGAAGTGTGTTGAATCATCCTAAGAGCTTTAGCAGTTTTCACTCTGTTATCTTCACAACAACCTCACAAAGTGAGCAGCTATTACTATCTCAAACTGAAGTTCCGAGAAGCTAAGTGAGTTACCCAAGGGTTTCACAGCAGGTTAGTAGTCGCAAAGCCAGGATTTCTTTCTTTCTCACTCTTTTTTTTTTCTTCTGTCTTTGTGAGACAGGGTCTCACTATGCAGTTCAAGCTGGACTTGGGCTCACTTTGTAGCCCAGGCTGGTCTTGAACTGGCAACGATCCTCCTGCTTCAGCCTCCTGAGTTCTGGGATTACAGGTGTGCACCACCATGACCCACACCAGAACCAGGATTTCAACCAAAGAGACCTAGATGCATAAACTAACAATATCCTCTAAATTCCACCTCCCAAACTGTAATGACTGACATTTTTCTTTCTCCTCCCCCAGTTTAGTCATTTTAATATTCTCTGGGTATTCTAAAAAACCTTTCATCACAATGGCCTCTAGCGGTTGGGGGTAAGGATAAGGACTGACCGGGAAGGAGCAAAAGGGAATATGATAATCTATCATAATAGGGGCCTGGGACACTCACGTGTACAGCTACTGCACATAAACTTTACCCCAAAACAAGAACTAAAGATGAACAGAGGTTGAGTACCCTTCACCCAAAGTGTTTAAGATCATAACTGCTTGGGATTTCAGATTTTTTAAAAATTCTAAAATATTTGCACATACATAATGAAATACCTTGGGGATAGGACCCAAGGTTAAACACAAAATCCTTTTATGTTTCCTATATGCATAACCTAAGGTCATTTTATAATCTTTTCAGTGGGCTGCATTTTGACTGTGACCTGTCACAGGAGGTTGGGTGTGACATTTTCCACTTGTGATGTGGTACTGGTGCTCAGAAAGTTTCAGATTTGGAGAGCATTTCAAATTTTCAGAAGAAGGACACTCAAGCTGCATTAGTCAATAATACTGTGCATATTAACTGGCCTTGTGATGCACAAACTAAACTAATATGGACTGAGGGGTGGACACAAGGCTACACGGGAAACAACAAAAATATAGTAAAGTATTAATCATGTAATCTGGGTAACATAGGCAGCGACTCCACAGGTGTTCTCTGCACAATTCTTCAACATCTTTGCACAGTTGAAATTTTTCCTAATAAAATGCTAAGGAAAATGTGTCCTATAAATCAGTTTCCAGGTTCAACATAGAATGTTTTCTCAAGAATTATTTCTTTGAGTCAAAAACATATGTATATAATATTTTTCATTTCTTTTAATAAAATATTAGGTTCCTGATTTGTTCTTTTAATGTCTTTTTACAAAACCTCCCCCTCCCTGGCATTGAACAAAGCACTACTGCCAATGCATGCAATGAGGCTACTGAGTAACAGACATGAGCCAGTGTTTATTCATTAGCAAAAAGCCATCTAGGATGTGAGCTCCAGGCTCGGCAGAGCTTTCTATTCCACATGGACCATTTCTGTGGCTTGGACAGACTTCAAGCCTTATACTTATCAGGATCAAAAACACATCAGTATTGCTATAGTCAATAAGCATTCACTCCATAAATGTGTTAAACAGCACATTTATCATCTATTTCTTGAGTATCATTTTCATGAACTTGGATATTTACTCTACCTTCAATTCTTACTTAGCCTTAGCTATTTCAGAACCTTTTTGTTTTTATGAGGATTTTTCTTGAGACAGGTGCTAATGAGATGACTTAGGAAAAAAAAATGCCTCTTCTGATTCAAATATCAGATGGTTATTATCTTTTATAAAAGTTACAATTTACTCCATACCATTGTAAGAGTGCACTTTTTCCGGACTTAGACGCTCGACAAATTTATTAGCACCAGCAAGTGTTAAACCTGCCCTGAGTGTTGCATGGCAACTTTATCTGGAGAATCAGTGGCTGCCCCACTGCCACAGGGTAGTGTGTGCGTTCAGCCTCTCTGCTGTCAGGGATGGGAGCTGACTCCGCTGACCTTCAGACGACGGCTTCCGGGCACGAGGCGTCATGCATCAGAAACAATTTTCTAATCAGAATGCAACAGTGACACAGGCAAAACAATAGCCTTTGGATTTTAGGAGAGCCCAGAGACAGTTTGACATCTCTAGAACAATGGTGTGCGGATAACACTGTCCAAGGGCCCACCCTGAAACGGTCAGCTTGGTAGCAACTGATCGGGATGGTCTACTTGGTAAAAGCCTGTCCAATAAATTCCTTTTGACCTGCCCACTGGAGACAGGAATTCTCTCTGCCCTTAGGACCTTGATTCTCCACAACCTTGAGAAGCTATAATAGCAAGGACACCAACTCTGGACCAATGACCTTGGACAAATCCCTGGAGCTCACTGTTCACAAATACTACACGTGCATGATAATGGTCCTGAGGGTTAGGGGGTTAATATATTAAAATGCACTCGGAAGAGCAGTGGCACACCTGAAGTACTAGAGAAGCATTTTACTGACAAATATCGAAACAGCTGATTAAACAACCAACCTCCCCTCTCTCTTTCTTGCCACGACCTGACCTTTCTCACACTACCCTCCCTCTGCCACCCACCGGAAGTCTGCTCTCCAAAGACCTGCACCTCTTCCTGTGTGCAGAAAGCCTGGCCAGGAATACAGGATGTCGGCAGAGAGTTTAGAAACTTTATTCACCAGGCTAATAAGTTGATTCAGTTGAGTGTACAGCTAACTAACTACACCTTTCACTTCTCTTTTTAATCATGGGTTTTCACATGCAGATTTCACTACCCTACTTACTTCCTCTCTCTTCTCCTATCAAAAGGTCTTTTCATCTTCAGTTCTGTCCCACCTCACTGATGAATTTACCAAAAAGGAAGGAAGAAAGAAACCAGCCCACTAGCTCCAAGGCCTTGCTGTTTTCTTCTGAACTTCACGTTGACGATATTATACTGGGTCATGGCAGTTTAATGGAGAATTGGAATCTAATGAGAAAAGATAGAGAGGAGCGAGCACAGATGAAGGAATTCCAGAAAATCAGTCCCATCGGTCTCAGGAAGACCTGGGAGCCAGTTCTCAGGGCTGAAAACACAGACTGCCTCTTATCCAGGGGCATGTGGTTCCTTTGCTGGCATTTCTTTTAAGCCATTAGTCACCCTTGTGCCTATTTACCCTTAACAAGGACACTCCATAACCAGGGGCCCACCTCCCTGGATCTGTCACCCTACAGGCCTCAAGGTCACTGCCCGGAGTAACCCGATGAGCATTACCTCATCCACTCACTATAGCAGAGTTACATCAGCAATCGATACAGGAGGCTTCTGCTCGACATCAACAGACCTTCTCCCGGGAGCTCCCCGCGCACATCAGAAACAAATTACACCCTTAAAGGCGGATGGCACGCAGAAGACAGGAGGATCCTTCCTGCAAAGCAAAGCCTTTGTTCAGCCTGCAAGGAGTGACAATCCAACCTTGACAAGGGGGATGCGACTAGAGTAGGACACAGCAGCCAAGCAACAGGAACAGATTCTGGGGACTCACAGCACATTCTGGGGACTCACATGGAGGTACAGTCACATGGGCCTGCCATGCTGAAGACCAAGAAACACACTCCTGTTTGGGGACTTGTCCCACAGCAGTGATGTCACAAGGCACCAGGGAAATGATCTTTACCAGTAAAGCAATAGCACACATGCCAGTCACTACTCTATTACTTTATACATAGGACCTGATTTAGCCTTCCCAACATCTCAGGGAGATAGGTTCCATTTTATACCCATTTTACAGGTGGGATCATTGAGGTTGGAGTCACATAGATGAGAGGCTGAAAATGGTTTTCAAACCCAAGAGCTGGACTCTGAGGTCATGAAATTATACTGTCCAGTTAATAGCGGTGATAACATTTTGTAATTGTTGTGTTTAGTATTTTACATCTTCCCGTGCTTTATTGTCTGCTTGGAATAACCATTCTGTATATTTACCTAGGAATTTCTCTCCCAACAGAGCCTTCTACAGAGAACTGCTCAATACCTGTGTGTGGAGTGAAGGGATGAACAGCTGATTAATTCATCCTTAAACCACACTGTGGGGCAGGCTGAGAACATATGTTTCTCTGTGAGTCAGCTTTCTGTTGCTGCAACAAAGTACTTAAGTGATTGGTTCATGGTTTCAGTCCATAGTTGGTTGGCTCTGTTGTTTTTGAGACTGAGGTGAGATAGGACATCGTGGCAGAAGGGACTGGAAGAGCAAATCTGCTTACTTCATGGTGGCCAGGAAACAGCGGGAGAGAGGGGAAGGGGCCAGGAACAAGACGTCCCTGTGGAAGCGTAGTCCTAGTAATGTAGTTCTGCTAAGTAGGTCCCGCTTCCTACAGCTTCCGCCATCTTCACAGTCCTGTGACCCCAACAGTGGGGTCATCATTAACCCTCATGATCCAACCACCTCCTCCCAATGCCACTTCTGAACACTGCTGCACTGAGAACGCATGTGCCTTGCGAAGGCATTCTGGATCCAAACTACAGCAATATGATTAACCTTGCTTCCAGAAAGAACATGAGGATCACAGAAAGACCTGACTTACCTGAGGCTACCTTGCTCTGAATTTCAGCTCCTCTACCACTTAGCAGTAGTTTTCAGAAGTTTTAAACCTACACACTTCTCTTTAGAAAAAAATAAAATCTTTTACATAACCTTAAACTATCAGGGACCTAAAGGAGGGCTGCTCTGAGGAAGGGGTGCTGAGTGCAGCCCCGGAGTGGGGAGCCAATGGGGCTCTGTACGATGCAGTTGGTACCCCATGGCAGCTCCACGCAATACCTTCAGGACACTTGGGACCAAGCAATGAACAAGAGCAAAGGGGACCCTCCCCCTCCCCACCCACCTATTCTTGGCCTGAGTGCTGATTCATCTCTTTCTGTTCCTTGTTCCTTTCTTTAGACCTGTTCTGTGTCTGCTCCTTTTCCAGCCCACCTGAGAGTTTTCCCTCCGATCTCAGGTAACAGGGCAACCTCTTGCAACCTTGCTTTTTCATCACCGGCTAGTGCAGAAGAAGTCAAAGTGTGCTCTGGGGTTTTCCCTGCTTCTCTGGATCTGAGCCCTTCTGAGTAAGTCTGGGGTTCTTCCCAGGGGCAGGCTTCAGTCTGCAGCATAGAAAAGCTGGTCAGGAAGAGGGAGTTTTTCAAGGCACAGGGCTGCCCTTGTACCCATACCTGACCCTGCCCAATCCAGGCACACAGAAAGTCCCGGATGGTCACGGAACATCGGAGCTGGAGGGGACTTTCAAAAGCTTTCATCCCAGCCTTCTCAATTAACCAGGAAGTTGTGTCCCACTCTTACCAAGCCACTCGGCCAGTGCCACACAGTGGCTCAGCTGAAATGGAAGATTCCTGACATCTTGTCTTTGAGCATCTCCAACCGCAAGAAAAATGAGGATACGAACCACAGAAGGAACCAAAGGACATTATGATGATGTCAAATGATGCGAGACAGCAAGACATTCAGGTTGTGACTGAATTCACATGTGCATCTATGTAAAACAATCTCTTAAAGTTCTCTGGGGTGGAGGAATCCATCACCTGGAATCACTTGAAGGCTTGTCAAGTGTTTTAAAGCTCCATAACGCAAAGTGCGATGCCAAGAGACAGTAAAAGAGGAATAACCTTTTCCCCACTGCCTAAGTTGTTTTCAAATGTCTAGTGGGTGAGCAGGTGAGAAGAGAGAGAAGAGCGGGGCCCCGAGGGGCTGTCTTCTGTGTGTTGGAATGCAAGGTGCTGCACAGGGTCTTTAGCATACACAATCTGCATTCACTCCAGATGAGATTTCATCACTGCAGCCTATTCACTCCTTCATATAAATCTAAATTGCTCTCTCCGAATAGCAGAGAGCACTATGCTTTAGCAAGGGGAAAGGAACGATCGTGTCGAGGCGTGCTGCCTCCCCATCCCGTCTCCCACCCTGTCACTCGGTCTTGGCAGCCTTAGCCTGCACGCCTCGCTGAGCTCCCTGCTTGTCCCGGGACTCAGAAGACACGAGACCATCCGCGGTTTCTCATGTCAGGCTTCTTCTGGAGCAGACACACGGGAACACTCAGTGCTCCCAAGTCTTGCTCTCTGTGGGCCCCGTGCACGTGCCACAGGCCCGTGAGACTCACAGGTAGGAAAGGGGACCCTAAAAAGGCCACAGCTGTGTATCTGCCATTTTTTTCTAGTCCTGAGGACGAAATCCAGAGCCTTCACACCAAGTTATATCCCCAGAACTTTTTTTATCATTTTAGTTTAAGATAGAATCTCACTAAGTCAGTGAATCACCCAGACTGGGCTTGAATTTCAGGTTCTGCTGCCTCAGTTTCCCAAGTAGCTGAGTTTACACTTCCCAGGTAGCTGAGTGTACACACCTGGAGAAAGGTATGTTCAAACTTGTACATCTTTTATTGCTTTTTGTTTGTTTACGTGGTTTGGAGGTGCTGGGAATTGAACCCACACCCTTGGGGATGCGGGACAAGCATGCTACCCCTGAGTACATCCCTAGCCCCTAACACTTTCGAATATGAATCTGGATATGGAACTGAACCCATTCTTTAACAGATACTGAGGCACTAAAACACAACGCATCCACCAACAGTCTTTGGGATGATGGGAAGTGTAATCTGGAAAATAAGAAGTCACAAGCAAAACACTTTGATCAGATCCCTGGCCTCCGTTCTGCTCATACCATCCAGGCCTCGTGGCCGCTCTCATTTCTGTGGCCTGAACACTGCTTATCTCTTCCCACAAAAGGAAAACTGATATCATTACCTAGAAGTTCAAACACAAAGGTGCTGTCTCAAATTCTTTTCATTTTGGGATATGGCAATTTTTTTCCTCCTCTCTGTGCTTTAAAATAGTAAATATTTTACACAGAAGTCCTTTATCAGTTGCACATATGCAAGGAAGGTCACAGGAGACTCTTCGCATAAAAGCATGCTAAGAAAAAAAGAATGAATTATCTATAAGTTGAACCCAGGCTTATGTGACAATTTTTATATAATAATCCTATTTTCATGTGCTCTAACCATCACCATCTCAGCTATTTTCTGAAAAAAACAAAAAGTTCAAGCATGGTGAGAGCTTAAAAGAATCTCTAGACGTTTTCAAGTATTGCTATCTCACACTTTTAGAGCTCCATGCTTGAGTTAAAGATGGGCACTTAAAAATTAACTGTAACCTTGGGGTTTGGGACCAAAAGCCAAGGTGTCTGTACAGGGTCACTAACGATGCTGTGCGGTGGCTGGATGTGTTCCGGAGTAGTGAAGGGTTTTGTGCCAAAAGTAACAAGAAGGTGTCACCTGTGGACCCCAGGACTCAATGGCATGGAAAACTGTAACAAAATTTCTCCACCAGTCCCCTTTCTCTACCAAGTGGGAAACTTTTGAGATGATGAGGGGCCAATCCCGGGCATCGCTTCCTGGGAAGTCACAGAAATTCTCTGGGCCTCAGTTCCCCCACTGCAAGAAGAAGGGGTGAGTGGACTGCTCAAGTTCACTGCACTCTCCCAGCCTCCCAGCTGAGCTTTTTGTGGGGCCCTTCACCGCCAGGCACTGAGTGTGTTAAGAAGGCTGCGCCTCTGACCCCGGAGGAATTTGACAACGGCCTTCCTCGAATTGTTCCCACAGTAAGCAGAGCCAGCTGTCCAGGCCAGCAGGCCAAGTTAGGTTGGGGGGTCACACACAAGTGGGGACTCTGCTTGAGGGAGCCCACCTCTAGCCTCCCCTTTCCCTGGGCCTTGGTCTGCAGGTTGGCCCACCCCAAACAACACAGCGTGAACGTGTGGCCTTTTCTAAGTAACTCCTGGGGAGTTAAAATGTTGAGCATAGCCATAATCATTCAAGAAGCCCACACCCAGGATAGTTAGATCCAGGTATGAACCTCACTCTGGGGTGCTGTGGGGGCTGGGTACCCCAAAGATAGCAGGTTTTCCTAAGCACGCGGGCAGGTGACGGCACCATGGAAAGGATAACAGGATTCAAGCGAGGGTGCAAATCTCACATGCAGATCAGATAAGCCAGGATTTATAAAGCTGCTGTTCTGAGCAGCCAGGACAATGAAGGGTTTCCTTTCTGACTCGGGCTTGCCTCTGTGGTCCTAATAAGGGAGGGCTCCTGGAAAGCACTAGCCTTATTTTTAGTTTTTCTAAGGGAGGGAGGAGGTTTTGAAAGGGCAAAATGGAAAGGAATGTAGGGCAAGGGTGTAAGTGGCCGGGGAAGGGATGACGTGGAAGGAGGAGCGACGATGAGGAAAACTAAGGACTTTCGGGACAGAAAGGCAGCTCTTCCTTGTTTCTTGATAGACGACCACGGCTGGGCTTCCTGACTTATAAAACAATGTCAAGGTCTCTAGATCCAGCTACATGGAGACAAAGGACTCACTGGAAGGAAGTAATTTTTCTGAGAGCATGGCAAAGAAGCACTTCACGCTGTGGACTTTTTCTAGCTTCCACATTTGTAGCGTAGCAGTCAAGGCCTCACGCAGAAGCCTTCCCGGAGAAGGGTTTGATCATTCGTGTTTGATTTGAATGCAGCTTGACCTTTCGTCGCAGTCTTCAAAGCAACGCCTTCTCTAGATTTACAGAGATCATCTGTGTTCCAGATCAACAGGAGGTGGATGTATTGCTCCTCCTGGATGATTTTGCTATTTTAAAGAAGCAAAATGAAGGTTTCAATCCAGTAGCTTCTTGGGAGATTGTCCTATGGGCTCAGAATGCAGCATTTCAAGGGAGGATTTCTTTTCTCCTTTTTGGCAATAGATGATAAAAAGTCTCCCTAATGAGCTGAAGAAGCCAAGAAATGTATTGTTCAATTCAGGGGCTAGGTAATTGCTGGCATCACAGGTTCAAATGCCATCTAGTCTGTAAGGACCCTTATAAAATACCAACCACTTCATCACGAACCTATTTGCCTGCTAGAGTTTTTAAGGCGAGTTTGCAAAATAGTCAAGTAAACAGCCTTGTGGCATGACTGACATAGGCCCAGAGCTAACAAGGGACACTAGGATTAGCTTCCCAATTCCAAAATAGGACCTAAAGGAGTTTGCGCTATAGGAGAAGTGTTGCTGTGTTTTGTTTAATGGAACTAAATTTGTGCCCATTTAAATCGTGAGCAGGTGGCACTGGGTAGCAAAGAAAGCCCTGAAAATATTCACATTTAGTGAATGCAGTTGTATGTATAATTAGCTGAGATTTATTTTAAAGTACTCTAATCTTTTGTACTCTTTTCTGCAACTCAAACTGGTGAGGAACAGAGAGAAGCTTTTGAATTTATTATGAAAGCACTGCCATCATATTATCTGTTAAGAAATAAAAAAAACGGGGAGGCGTCAGAAAAGTCTCTAATAGTATATGTGTCAGGATGAGAAGGGAGGAAAGGGCTCGCTTGCTTTTGGGAAGAGTTGGCTGCTGCCCGTGAGAAAGGAGCAAGCGAAACGATGGCATCCAGTAGGAGAGGGGAGGGGGGACCCAAAGGGGGGCATCCGAGAAGGGTAACAACTGCTTGTGGAAATTTTCGAGCACGAGACAAAAGACTCATGATAGGACACCTAATACTGGCATCAGTAATTCTCACTCAGGCTGAATTAGGTCTTCAGGCAAGTGCCAGGACTATCACTGAAAGCCTAAATATTGTACTATGAAGCATAGACTTTTTTTTTTCAGCTCTCCTACTGCCCCAGGGTCTGTCAAGGCAAATGATCCCGGGCTATGTTCTCAGAGTGTACTGGAAGGAGGGCACGAGCCCCCATCTCCACACTTTGGGGAGTAGTCTTTTTCCCCAATCCCAGCCTCTCTCTTCCTTACCAGTCTCTCCACAGGTTTTGAACTGAACCCTGCTACTCAATTTTAGCACAGGAAACAAGTACTACACTGGCCAGAAATCAGGAAATCCTAAATTTTCATCTCAGCTTTGACACTTTTGCCTGAGCTTTAATTGACCTAACTGAAGTAGGGCTATCAAACTGCTACCGCAAGATACAATTACCACACAGTGACAGAAGTAGTCGACTTTCAACATCTAAGTTACTTGTAATGTGCTTTCACGGAGTTTGGGGCAAGTTGTTAGGAGCTGTAAATTAGATGAGTTCTACAGGGTGAGGTCTCCAGTGTTACGGAGGTTGGGGCATACGTAATTATTATGTAACTGTACCCTGAGAGCCATTTCCACAATGAGTTTATTTATTTTCTACATATAAATTAGAAATAACTACTTCAACATGCTGAAATAGAAGCATCTAATGAAAAAAAACACAAATATTTCTTGTAAATCAACATTTCTCAAACAGGAAGGAGGCCAGCCCTTCCCTTGGGAAGGTCTAGGATCTCAGAATAAAAAATCAAGAAAGCCTAAGGAAAGTGAAATGAAAGACCAGGTACCCCCCCCTCCCGGCCTTTTGTCATGAACTTCTCAACCCCCTCATTAAGCCAATTTATAGTAGAGCTCTCAATTTTCTCAAGCAACTTCTGAGCCTGGGAAAACAGTAAGCAGATGAAGGCTTCTGTGCAAATGAGTGAAATACACTGCTCAGTGGCACTCCATTTGTCTCTCAGCACGCTGCACGGAGGCCTGGGATTAGGGAACAGGATGGGGGTGAGGTAATTAGCACTTTTAAGAAGTCCCTTTGGAAGTCAGCCCCACACCTTGAGATTAGCCTTTAAATGCACTTGCTTTCAAAAGCCAAACCACAGGAAATCTTGTCATTTTTAGTATGTCCTGCCAGCAAATACATACCCATATAACCTCACCCTAAAACCCACAGTGTGGCCAGTGTCAGGGAGACACAGCTGGGTGTGGGGAAATGGCTGACCTGCCTGTGTTAGCGCTCAGGGCGGCCACAACCAAGTACCACAACCAGGGGGCCTCAGCAACAGAAATGTACTGTCTTACCCTCTGGAGGTCCATGATGAGGTGTTAGCGGTGCTGGTTCCTTCAGAGAGCTGTGAGGGAGAATCTGTTCCATGCCTCTCCTTAGTTTCTGGTGGTTTTCTGGCCACCGTTGTTTGGCATTCTGTTGGCAACTTCTGTGTCTTCACATAAAAATTTCCTTGCACCTCTGTCTTTGAGTCTAAATGTTCCCCTTTACAAGGATGCTGGGCATATTGGATTTAGAGTCTATTTCAATGACCTTATCTTAACCTGTGCAAGAAGCATTTCCAAATAGGCCACACAGTCAGGTATAAGAGATTAGGACTTCCACTTCTTTTTGAGGGATACAATTTACTGCATAACCTTGCCTCATCCTCACCCAATTCAGGAATGGTAAGTGAGGAAAACCAAGCCAGCTCCCACAGAGGTTGTCTTGTCCCACAGAACATGCCGCCAGTCCTGTAGGATGTCTACCACAGCTCTGAGGAAATGCTCAAAAACAGACATGCAACACTCAAGGATATACCTTAGCCAACTGTAACTTGGCTTTATCATGATATCAAGGCCCAATTATTTACACTTCTTCCCCCTATACCCATTCTCAGCTTGGGCCACATGCCTACCACGCAAATTGCACATCAACATGGCACCTGCCAACCCCAGGCTCCTGCCAATTGGACATCTTCCACACATTCATCCCATCTTTGCTCTTCCCCTCATAAACATCAGGTAAGCCGAGGCAAGAGCATCAAAACACACTCAGAAAAGCGAATCAAAATACATCTTAGCAGCTTTCTATGGCTGCAATAATTATTAGGCAACATGAGAAACCATGAATTCTTCTTGTATGTGCTCATGTGTAGTAGTAAGAGTGCTTTCCAAGCATTATAATTGCAGAATATAATCATTATATAATCATTCACCAATCATAACTGACAGTAATAACATCATACCTAATTTATGGAACAGGAAACCCAAGATAAAAACGGTTGAGTAAATCAGCCATGCACACCCAGCTACTCACTCAGAGCCAGAAAATGGACCATCTCTTCGGATGTCAAGGTCTAAATTTTTTACAACATATAGTATGAAATGATCTGTATTTGATTATCAAGAAAGATTTTTTTCTTTCAAAAATGGTAGCAATAAGCAGTGTGGTTGCATTATAAAGCAATATGGTAGAAATCAGTAACAGAACACTTGGTTTATAGTCTACATCTTAAAATATTTTTCAAAAATTCTCAAGTCTAGGTTTTAGTTGTCCTGGTGAAAAACCAAGTAAGTTATTCTTCTCTCCATTTGACAGGTGATAAGTGAACAGAGAAGTTGTGCAATTTGCCTAAATAATGAGGTGACAGGGAGGCTAGAGTAAGAGTCACTGTATCCTAACTCAAAAAGTGGCATGGCTTTTCAGAAAGGATACTTTGACACAACATTCTTAGAGACACATGCAACTCAAAAGAAAAGTAATACAAATGAAGGGTAAAAAGAAGAAAATTGGATAAGTTCCTACATATTTTAGTGCCAGAAGAAGCAACATATGTATCTGTCAAGGCTGTTGCAGAACGGAGTACTTCATTGTGAGGGAAGACAGCCCAGTTGGCCTCGCTCGTCCCAAAGAACAGATAATGGACTATTTCTAGGCAAAGTCCACAAGACTTGCGACCGGTAAAAATCAGAAAGTATCTTTTCTGGTTCCTTCCAGGCCCCAACATTCCTTTGGCCTTCCACAACCTCAACTCTGAAAGAAGCAGCATCTGACCTAATGCTAGGAGAATAAACAGCTGGAGAAAAGGGAGGTACAAACATATTGCCCCAAATGATCAGGGGACCATTCCAGTTGGAGGTGCATGTGAGGGGAGGTGGCAGTAGGAGATGACATGGGAGAAGCAGGTAGAAGCCATCTTATGGCATTTCAAAGGCCTTGATGAGTACTTGGAGGCAATTCTGTGAAACCTGAGATGCACCTAAAGGTCTGAACAGGGAAATGATCTTACCAGAAATGTACTTGGTTCAGCGACTGTCAGAGCCACAACCCCTTTCCTAACTCCTCCTTCCAAGACCTTCCTGTTGTGGCACTTCCAATAAGGCATGTCAGACTGCTACAATTCCTTGCAGGTCAAATAGTCTGCAATTTTATGCAAAAGTTACAGGTTTGGATGTTTTGCATTTCTCTTAGGGAGAAAATGACTGAAAATAAACAAGGAACAGAGAAGTCATAGTCACGAGGCAGAGCAAAATGAGCAATCTCTCTGAATTGAAAAAAAATGAATCTAGGTCAGTAACTTCTCTCTGGTTGTGCCCAGGATCTTAAACTATACAATGCATCTGTGCACCCATAAGAAGCTGTACATGTGCATGGATGGGTGTGCGTAGGAGGAGTCCTGAAAGGGATTGCTGAAGCACTCTCCAAGGACATGTGTGCTCAGTGACAGGCTGGAATGGCTTTCTTGCCACTGAAAGCTGCTACCTTGCACCTGGAGAAGCTGCCTCTTGAAACAACAATTACAGTACAGAGTAAGAAATTCAAAAATGTTGAACATGTGAAGCATTCCATGCCATGGGCTCCAAACAACTCATGCTCATCTCTAAAGTTTCGAATGAGTAAGGTGACAATGCTTATGGAGCTGGGGAGTGGGGCATTTCTTGGCCCCCAAGGGCAGGTGAAGAACCTCCAAGATACTCTGTTAGCAGCAGTGAATTGCTTTGCTATTAAACTTTTCTTCTGCTGCTTCAAAAGGGACAAGTTGTGAAAACTCTGACTTTAACAGGAAGGAGATA
The DNA here is from genome assembly GCA_004027595.1 of Dinomys branickii. Lineage (NCBI taxonomy): Eukaryota > Metazoa > Chordata > Mammalia > Rodentia > Dinomyidae > Dinomys > Dinomys branickii. Next base: position 68,189 of record PVLD010000580.1, on the reverse strand, counting down.
AAGCAGCACCTTCACTCCCACATTATGCTTTGAGAAACTTCTCTTGTCTTTCCTGGACATTGATTTTGGTATGGTTTGACCCTCCAAGTGCTCACATTTTGCGAGGCATGGTCCCCACTGTGCCAGTGTGAAAGGTGATGGGGCCTTTGAGAGATGGACAGGGCTTAGTGAGAGGTCACAAGATTGACCCTTTCCTGCTCTCTGACTTCCTGTCTGGAGATATGATCTCTTTCGTTTGCACTGTTCCAGCCATTATGATGCCATCTGCAATATGTGACATGTGCAGTGCTGCCCTCACCAGACTGAATGCCTTGCTGTTTAGACTTTCAACTTCTCAAATTTTGAGCCAGGTAGCCTTTTTCTCTGTATGAATCTCCAGATCTACATATTTCATTATAGTAATGAAAAATAGACTAATACAACTTCCAACAGCAAAAACTAAAAGTGTATAAGGTTTGCATTCAACTGAACAAATTTATAAATGATTATCTTTTCACAAATCTTCCTCCATATCTAACATCCTGCCTGTGAGAGGAACAACTGCTGCTCACTGGATAGCCCGGACTAGAGGAGCTGGTCATAATGGTGGCTCATGGGGATGGTGGCACCTTCATGCCTCTAGTTCATGCCAAATCAGTTTCATGACACCCTATGCTTCCACACATTTGTTTAGCTTCCATTCATGTGTACACTGAACTCTGATCAAGAGCCTGTGCTCTTCAGTCTAAAGATATAGCTGTTCTATGCATTTCAAATGACAAAATATTAAATCAAAAGTCCCAGAGAGCCAAATGTCTTGGGCTCCAGAGTACTGCCTGTGGGTAGTAACACAGATATCATGACTTTTAGATCTCCTCAGAGATACTGCTGAGATTCCATTTTCTTCAGGCCACTGACCTCTAGGATGTGTGGTTCTTGGCCACTGGAAGTACCAGGATACACAGTAAAGGAAACAGTGCTTTGGGTCTTGGAACACTGTTGACAGCCAAACATGTATGTCAAGTACCATATGACCTGAAGCCTTGTTGGATGACATAAACGTTTATAACACTCCATTTCCCCCTTCTAGGTTAAAAATTATCTCATGGTATTATTTTATCCCCAGACTCTCTAAGGTACATCTTGTTCCTGTTCTTGCTCAGCAAACTCTGGACCCTTGTGGTAGTTCCATCTGGCCTCTGATGCTTGCACTGTATTCCTTACTTCCCCCACACACAGAATCTCGATGTACTGTAACCGACTATGCTGTGGTCTCTCTACTGTATTATGGTAATGGTGATGTAATGCCATATAGATATGGATTACTGTCTTTTGTGCACCTTAATATTTTAATACTTAGCACCCTGCTTGGCTCATAGTAGACAAACATTAGCCAATAAATGGACTGGAATTAGAATGCCTGGTTCTGAATAACTTTTATCTGTTCACGTCCTCCATGATAGGACCAACTGTCCCATACCTGTTTGACACTCACACTGGGAATGTGTCACTGTTCCTAAGCTAGAGTGTGAGCTGTTGCTGCTTGAAGACAGATAGAAGCTAAGAGATGTTATAGCTGTCTTCTTCCAGCGAGCTAAGAAGCTCAAGGGTCTCTTGCATGGAAAACTTTGAAAAGAAATGTAGGCAGAGACTCAGGTATTTGGACCTGGGAGGAATGGACCCTCTGCATATAAGCCACCATTGGAGAACAAGGCAGCATTGCAAGTGTCTGTTTTCAGGGTGTGCAAGGCTAGCACCTTTTATGAGAAGATTGATTTTGACACAGATGCTTACACCACAAATGGTAAGCAGCCTAGGGTATGGTTATGCCACCAAAGCAACAACTGAACTTACTTAAATGGAGGGTCAAAAATAATGGGGGTGGTTGATCACCTTCACACTAGAACAATATATGAATGATAAGTGAATCGTGAAGGACGTGGTCCTGGGAAAACAACGGCTTTTGTTCAAATCCATCAGTAAGTTTTCCTGCAAAATCCACTACACATTCAACACTGTGCTAGGATTTATGGGAAATGTGTAAGCAATCATTAACCTGGGTCTGAGCTCATTTCCTCCCGCTAGTTAATCTCTAAGCCCATCCTAGATACACCGCATTTCCAAAATGGGTATTTTATCATGTCTCCTGTATTTACAGCCTTTGATGGCTCTCCATCCTCAGACCTCTCTCAGAACACAATGCCCAAGACCCTACTCAATGCCAAACAAGCCAAGCCCTCTTGTCTCAAAGTCATAATCCATGCCTGGGACCATCCACACTCCATTACTCACAGTCTCCAGAGTTTGAAAGACTGCTTCAAGCCCAGGCCTTTGAAAATCTGCCCTTTTCCGTTTAGATGCACTTGCCCAGTGCACGATGCCTGCTTGTTCCTCCCAGCTGAGCTCAGGTACCAGCTCTCTGAGGTCCTTCCCATGCTATTCTTTCCCTCCTCTTCAGTCCTGATGTGGTACTCTTTCCTTTCCCATAGAACTGGGACACTTAATCTGGAAAATTCTTCCTCCCTCCTGCTCATGCCTCCTTGGTAGGTCCATGAAGATCTATTTGTTCTTCACAAGGCCCCGTGCTAAAGATTTTGTGTACAACATTGCTAATAAACTGTTGCAAGATCTCAAATTATAACCATTACTAACAGATGGGAAACTGAGTTCAGGAAAGTTCAGTGGTTTGGTCCAATTCACAGACACAGCAAGTGGCAGAGTCAGAGCCTTCTGGCTTCCATCACTTCACTCATTTTTCCACAGCACACCCCTTAGCACTGCTGCTACACATGAATGCAACCCTAAGGAAGATTTGCTTAAGGTGCTCGCCCAGAGTCTCCGGATGCCTGCAGTCTGAAAAAGACACACAGGAAGATTCTCATAGGGGACCAGCTGGCGAGACCGGGAGTGTGGGCATCCAGAATTAACTGGGTGGCCATACTCCTGCAGTCCTTTGCTTTCCAGAGCTTTCTTCATCTTTATGCTTGCCATTGAGACCTTTGTTAATGTGTTCCAAACACCATCCCTCAGCTTCACTAATCTACCGAGTCAGCTTCAACTCTTTTTTGTTTTTAACTTTAGCACCCCAACTCTGTATGTCAGATGTTTCCAAGACCATCAAAGCCTCAACTGTTAACTGCCTTTGTTTTGGTTTCTAGTTCTGCTAATGCAAGGGACAGTCTGTTCCGGCAATTAATAACCAGAGTAATATCAGGTTCATGGTTAGCACATAAAATTCCTCTGCAGTTCAGCTCTCTTTGCAAGAGTTCAAAACATTTTTTAAAATGGCCACATCAACAAGAATCAACATGTAAACATGTTTCAACAAGCGCTCTTTCTCTCCCTCCACTGATTTCTCAAGATTTGGAACTCTATCACTGCTCTCTTTTGCTTTCAAGTGGTAAAATAGTTCACTATTTTCTTCTAAGATTTTTTCTGAGACTTTATCATATACATTGACAATTGGAGTTTTGTATTGTTTTTTGGTAATAATACTTTGAAGGGTATTTTAGTTTATCATATGGCATGATTTTTGGCAACAGAGAAGAAAATGATACATGTTTTGATCTCTCTTTCTTTCTCCATTCCATCTCATTTCCCTTCCTTTCTTCCTTTTTTCCCTTAGGAGAAGCCTTTACTTACTCTCTTGGTGCTATATATTCCTATAGTTTCTTAGTCTTTTCATTTGATTGGCAAAAGAAAAAGAGCATGAGATTAAAATACAATTGCTGCCTTCTTCCTTTATAGCATGGACCTCCCACTCGTAAACTCCTGTCAATGCTGGTAAGAAAATTCAGATTACTATTTTATCACTGCAGGAGAACTGACATAGCACACTTTACCTCTCTTCCCATGATTCCATCAGATCCAGCATTTCCAGAATCCTCTCATTATGAAGCCTCCTAAGAGCCATATGGCCATTAATCAAGACAACCCAAAGGCAGCTTCACTGTTAATGCAGGAATATGAGGAGATTCCCTTAAAGTTCGGTGCAATATAAGGATGCCTACCCTGGACACTTATTCAACACGGTTCTGGTGTAGTTAGCCAATTTAGGTATCTAAAGGAAAGAAAGAAGAGATATAAAAATTGGGAAACGGGTAGTAAAATCATTATTTGTGAATACTAAGACTACAAATCTAAGCAAGTCAGCTGAATGCTATTATCTCAGAATTCCATAGGAATAATCAAACACAAATAACATGTAAAACTCAATATACTTCCTTAATGACAAGCATTAAGAAGATATACCATTTTTAAAAGCAACAAAACATATAAAATGTCTAGGGATAAACTGAAGGAGAAAAAGGGAAGATCTACACAGAGAAAATATTTAAACTCTACTGATGGAAAGAGGAAAGATACGCACAAATTGCAAAGGTCTACCTTGTTCTGAATGTGAACCCAAAACAAGCGAATAATTCTTCCTAAGCCTCCAAGTTGAATATAATATCACAAATGCCATTCCAACTCACTTCAGAAAGCTAATCCTGAAGTTCATAGGAAAAAAATGAAGAAAGAAGAGCCATAAAGATGAAATAAAAAGAAACAAAGAAAGAGTAGCATCTTTTAAAAAGTTACACAGCTCCAGAAAGCAAAACAGGATGCCCTGGCACAGACGTAGTCAGTGAGATCAAGAGAAAAGAAGTAAAGCCAGATCCACACCGAAATGCAGTAAATGATAACGTTGGCCTTGCATTTTAGTGGGAGCAAGAGGGACTTTCAAACTCTGGTAAAAATACAGCTCCATCCCTAACTCATACTGTACACTAGAAGAAATTCCTGAATAGCCAAAACTTTACATGAAAAAAATGAAACTTAAAAATAGGAGACAGAGGAGCTAAGTATGAATCTCAGGGGCAGAGCAGACACAGCATGAGCAGAGTGCTGGGTCTGACTGCCTAAGAGTTTAAAATACACATAAGGAAGAGCCTTGAAAACATTATACCGAGTACAAGAAGCCAGTCACGTCAGCCCACCTAGCGCATGGTTCTCCTTCTATGAAATGTCTTGAATAGGCAAACCTACAGACATGAAAATAGTTAAGTGGGCACTAAGGCCTGGAGGTGCAGGAAATGGGCAGTTACGACTTAATGGGTACAGGGTATCTCTTTTTGGAGGTGAAAATATTCTGCAATGGATTGTGGTGATGGCTGAATATGCTTTAAAAACTACTGACTCATACATATTCAAAGAGTGAATTTTATGGTGTGTGAGTTACCTCTCCATAAAGCCGAACTTTCAAAAGTACTCACCAAATGTATGAGATAAGTTTTAAAGTATAATTATTGAGTGGAGAAGGCCTAAATATGCCAAAATGTAAGAGCCAAAAAAAATCTGACAACATAATTTTTTAAAAATACTGCATAAAACTGCTCTGGAAGCAATACCCTCAGCTATTTCTTGGGTTCCAGTCTAGCAAGGCTCATTCCTGCGTACAAACCCCACTGTGCAACAGCACAGGCCCTGTTACAATGAAGGCTTGCTTTGGTGTCCCTATTAAAAAAACACGCATGAAAGAAACATAAAAAGCCAAATGGTAAAAATTTAAAAAATCCTAAGACAACAGTGCTCCTAAAAAAAATCAATTGGCAGGAAGACTGAAAACCCAGTCGAAAAATGGGCAATGAATATGAATGTGCATTCCTCAGGAAAGAAAATAGAGATGGTTCTCCAACATATGAAAATATATTCAACCATCACCATTATCAAAGGCACACAGATTAAAACTTGTAGAAAGTAGTTTTCTCCTCTCCTACTGGCGAAGCCAGCAGCATGTGCAGAGGTAGCAGGATGCAGGGTACCGTGGTACTAAGCCAGAGGGCAATTTGGCAAGATTTACCCATATGAAAACTGCACATTCCTTTGAATCCAACATTTCCCCTTGAGTAAATTCTCCAGCGATCCTTGCTGACACATAAAATACTATTTATAGAAAGTTACCCGCTGAAACACCATTCATGGTAGCAAATGATAAGAATCAATTTAACAACAAGGAAAGTCCTTAATGTGGTACTGAATACATTATGGAGAAACTACTTTGGAATACTATTTAGACAATAAAAAAATAAATAGATCAGTAAAGCTGCTCTCTATGTTCTCACGGGGAAGATTCTCCAAGATACAAAAGGTGAAGCGACCTACAGCACAGAACACTGTATAAGATGTACACACTGTATTCTTTTAAACACATGTATGTGTTCATAGAATTATAAAATACCCCCAAGTGTACCAGCAAGAAAATGATAATGGTGCTTCTCTCAGGGAAAATTTGGGTGACTGAGGGAAGGAAATAAGGGAGACACAGAGATACACACTGAGGATTGAACCCAGGCCCTTCACTTTGCATTGAGCTACATCCCTGATCCTTTTCATTATTTGTTTTGAGACAGGGTCTCATGAAGTTACTGAATTGCCCAGGCTGGGTTTGACTTGCAATCCTCCTGCTCAGCCTCTCAGTGTGGTGGGATTATAATACATGTGCTAGCATGTTTGGCTAGCTTTGTTATTTTTTAATACAAATATATTTAAGGAAAAATTAGTAATCATTGAGCTCTCACAAAAATGACCACCCCCAGAGACTGATTTCAACTTTGGATACACAGGTGCATTCAAGTACCCTCCAACCCCCACCAGGGGCAAGGCTGCCCCTCTGGCAAATAATTCCAGCTTCACCATCTTTTCCAATGTGCCTTTTGCTGCATGCAGCTGGAGGCGGACCAACTGGGTAGGTTCCTTTAGATTTATCCTCAGGATACTGAGAAAAGAGAGTGATTTTGCCTATTTCAGCCTAGCTGAATTGTCAGGTCTCCCACCATCACCCCCTACCAGATACAGAACAAAAGACCTGTTTAAAAGGTCCTGCCAAACACCTCAGTGAGTTGCTGGGATGGCCCTTTGCTGAACTTGGTCTAAGGAGAGGTTGGCACCAGGATGGCCACATGGCCCAGCTTCCACCCTGGACTCCAGCAAACTTTTTATTTTAATTCTTCCTGAGAGTCTTACAGCCAAAGTCCTTTGTTTTAGTCAAGCAGAACTCTTTGGATTCCCTTGAGGATATATTTATCCTCACCAAAGAAACCATACTACTTACTTGCCCCCTTCCCTGACTTCTGGTGATCACCTTCCACATTCCACGGTTCCCTGAAGGGCCGGAGTGCAGAGCTGGCTGAAACCAGTGGGCAACCTGCAACTTTGTCTTAGTCAAACTTCAGTCTCATTCTTCCAGAGCAGTAAAAAGTCCCTTCTGTGTTCCTTTCTCTTGTGTTCACAGAGGAAAGATGAGTAGAAGCAGGTAGTGTGCTTCCTATGCCATTTAGAGAAACTACTTTAAAAAATTAAATCAAAAGCAGTTTAAGAAACATTCTACAGAATACAGACTTCCTACCCAACTGGGCTTCAAAACAGTTCTTCTGACCTCCTGCTGCCAGCCTAGGTATCCAGTGTACAGTGTGTCTGATATAAGATAGGAATTAACCTGAGTTCATTCCAGGCTGTGTGTCATGGTCTGACTGTTTATTTCTGTTTCCAGAGCTTGAAAACCATCTAACATTTCTTTAAAACTAACTGACTCATTTCCAAAGAGTACATATTTCCAAAGGGTATGTTCACAGTGATGGGAGCTAATTATTCTGGTTCAGACGATGCAACAAAAAAACCATTCAGCTAGTTTTGATTTTCTGGTATTGCTAAGCAAAAGCAGGGCATTCTAACAAACTGACTTTTACAATAGCGCATACTTTCCACTCCTTCTTTCATGTAGCAGACACTAAGTACTTACTGAGCTCAAGGACACAAGTTCAATTCCTCCTTGGATATGTGGTTAGAAGCACTGATTTTTAAGAAATAACTGCAAAACTAAGTTAAAGTAAAAGAGGGCTTAGGAAAAACGTTACTTGTGAACAGACAAGGAAATGATAATTCCCTACGGGGCTACTATAGTTTGGATATTAAGGTGCCAAAGGTTATGTATTAGAGGACTGGTCCTCAGCTTGGTGCAACTGGGAGGAGGTGGAACCTTCAGGAGGCGGGACCTAGTGGAGGAAGTGAGGTCATTTCCTCTCTCTGCATTTTGGCCTTGGTGTAAACGGTTTCACTCTGCTACTTGCTCTCACCATGATGTGCCAGTTTGCTCTCAAGCCAAAAGCAACAGGATCAGCTGACTATGAATGGAAACATCCCAAATTGTGAGCTAAAGTGAACCTTTTCTCTTTATAAACTATCTCAGGTGTTTGTAATAGTGATGGAAAACTAAATAAGCCATGAGGTAATGCAAAAATGTTTCAGATGGGGAATATGGAATTTGACGTGGTCCTAGAAGAATATACACACCAAAAATACAAAGATGGGAAGCAAGAAGAGATCGTCCAAGGTGAAGGAAACCAAAGAAGCAACAGAAACAGAGCACCAGGAGAGAGGACGTGTAAACAATTATATTTTGCTAGTGCCTGTGCAGCAAAAAGCAAGGTAGTAAGTAGCTGTAACCATGTCAGCACCCAGAGACTGTACATAGAGAAGACACCACACACTGCAGCAGAACTCGTTTTAAGGGTAAGTAGGAAAGGGCCAAAACCATGGCACAGGAATGACTAGAGAGGTAGAGGGAAAGAGAGGAAAGGTGGTAAACAGGACTTTAAGAACTAAGGTGTCAGCAGAAGCAGTACAGAAAGACCCCAGGGGCTCCCATTTGGCCCAATCAGAGGTCAATGAAGACATTAGGGAAAGCAGTGTCTAGAACCTGGATAATATAGTCCATTTCAGTTGTACTAACTATTGGAAGAGTAGACAGGGTATTTTCAAAACATTTTTGAGGTGAACAAAGAGAGCAAAGGAAATCACTTGAAGGTACCAAGGTCAAAGGAAAGCAGCTATCTGCTTTTAAGAGAGAGACAACCGAGCATCTATAGAATGCAGCGGAAGTTTGGGTTATGAATGAGATGAGAAGTCAAGAGGGAGAGGGATGGGTACTCAGGCAACAAAGGTGGGGAAGAGTCAGAAACTCAAGGGATGGGCCAGCCCAGAGGAACAAGAGGTCTTCCTGCCCCTCCAAACTCAGCGGGCACGGTAGGGGACAAATGTGCCATCCAACATCACGATGGCAGAGCAATGGGTGGAATTAACATAAAGAGAGTTGAAGAATTTTAAAAGTGTGACTGAGAAAATGTGGTGAATGTTTAAAAATGTTAAAAATGTATTACAACGGGGCTGGGGATACAGCTCAGTGGAATAAGCGCCTACCTAGCAAGTGCAGGGTCCTGAGTTCGATCCCCAGTACCGCAAAAAAAAAAAAAAAATGTATTACAACAGAAGACACATTACCATGAACCCCCTTCAAAATGCTCCCCCTTCATTTATATACATTTTCCCATCATCCTTGCCGCTCTGCGAAGCACTTCTGTCAGCCCTTCCTTGTGAGTGTCTTTCATTGCTCTGTCCTAGAGGCCTTGATGTCCCAAACTGATTCAAAACATTTACCTTTCACCATCATTTTTGACTTCAGGGAACAGCCAGCAGTTGTATGGTACCAGTTCTGGTGACTGACACATGGGGTAACGCCACAGTGCTTCTCCAAGCCTGCTTCTCTGTTGGGTGTCACTTGGGCAGCAGTATTCACCTGATGTTTCTTATCATGCTTCATAAGCACACTCAGGAAAATGGAGCCCCCCAGAACTGCTTCAGAGAGTGGTGAGAGTTATGGGGTAAGTGTGCTCAAAATGAAGGGGGTTAATTGAAGTGTGTTTGTACTGTATTTTTTTTCAACTTAAACATTGGCTGTAGGGGGCTATAGGGGCCAGGGATATAGCTCAGTGGCACAAGCACCTGCCTGGCAAGTGCAAGGTCCTGAGTTTGACTCCTGCCCCCCCACCCCTCCGCCAAAAAAAAAAATTCACTGTATATTCTGATTGCACCTCATATATATGAGTTTCTCAGGATTTTCAAGCAGGCAAGAGAAATCATGTTCCTCTACAGAAAGGGGGAGTGAAAGTCAGTTTTGAGGAGACTGGAAAAGATTGGACCAGATCCCATGAGAATGAGGGCAGCAGGGAGTAATGAAGAGGGGTTTTAGGAAGCAATGAGGACACATCCCGGACTGAGCAGCGTATCAGGACTGGGTCTGGGGCCTCTGAGGACCCAGGCAGGTGATGGGGTTCTCCTGGGGTTGGTGTCTGGAAAGGACTGCATGACACTAAGTCGCTGGGAACACAGGGAATTCAATACCCTTGGCATCTGGGCTGCTCAGGGGACACAGAGTTCACAGGAGGTGGACAGAGTGACAGAGGAGCGAAGGACAGGACAGGGCGCACAGGGAGGGTGACAACCAGCTGCATAGAAGGGAAGTAACTGCCTGCTTTATATCTATCTTAGGAATCACTATCAGAGAGAAGCGTGAAGGTTGTAAATACAAAGTTACTACATGGAGTCCCTAGCACTGATTATCCTGTCTCAGACAGATTGTCTGCATATATGGACAGACCACACTGCACCCATAAACGTATGCAATTAGTACATATTCATGAAACTTTTAAGAAATATTTAAGGAGATGGAAATCTTAACTCTGTTGATGGGATCCTTACTCCACACAATATCAAATTGTCACACTATTCCTTATATAATTTGTACAGTAAACGTAATAGCGAATAAGGAGGAAAAATAATTTTTTTTTACAAAGGCAGTGGTCAAAGGGTGAAATTGAAGATTCTAAGACAGTTAAGATATTGAAAGATTCACCGGGATGTTGGACCCTCACACAGGTCCTAGGAGTGGCAGTATCTACGGAGGCAGAGGCGAAGAAGACTGAGATGAGGAAACTGAGCAGGAAGAAGTCAGGTTAAATTAAACCAGGCAGCACCAAGACCCAACGACATCACCTCACTCAGGCAAAGGGAAATAGTTCATAATGGTATTGTCAACCTGGAGGTCCAGGTCTAATGGCACAGGACAGAGAAATCTATGTACCTTGCTCCTTATTTTTGTGTTCAAATCACAGGGCTCTTGTGGAAATAAAGCAGATTCTGTGAGCCAGAAACAGATGCATGGTCAGGGGTGTATTATTACAAAGGAGGCCTTGCTGAGTAAAAGGGACATGGGTTCAGACCCCAGGCTTCCCATCTTCCCATTTTCTCAGGCTCTGTGATGCCCCTCTAACCCTTAGCCACAGCATCTGAAAATCTGGCAAATCTGAGAAATGTTACAGCACATGCACGACACTTAGGAGAGTGTCTGATGCTTTAGTAAAAGTTAGACACTACTATCTTGCTTCTCCAGCCCCATTTTCAATGAAAACTATTTTGGGGAGCAGGCAAAAGGTAAGGAGAAAGAAGAAACAGTTGTGAAGCGAATAAAGAACCATTTACTATCATAATTTATAACTGTTTAAAATGTAGGCTACACACACACAGACAAATGGAGACGCGCCTCTGCAAGACTTACAAAGAAATGCTACCAGCATAATAGTCAAAAAGTGGAGGCAACCCAGGGGCTGGGGATATAGCTCAGTGGAATAAGCGCTTGCCTAGCAAGCGCAGGGTCCTGAGTTCGATCCCCAGTACCGCAAAAAAAAAAAAAAAAAAAGTGGAGGCAACCCAAATGCCCATCATCTGACAAACGAATAGGCTCCATGGTGTAGCCACACAGTGGATCATAACGAGGAGTGAATTGCTGATACATGCTGTAAGAGGAATGAACCTTGAAAACATTATGCAAAGTGAGACGGCAGTCACAAAAGCCCACATATTGCATGATTCCATTTATACAAAATGTCTAGAATAAGCAAAGCTATATAGAGAGAAAGCAGTTTTGTGGTTGCCAGGAGCTGAACATAGAGCATTGGGAGAGAAAATGAGAAGGGACTGCTAATGGGTATAGGATTTCCTTTGGGGAGAAGAAAAGGTTCTAAAATGTGTTCTGGTGATAGTCACACAACTTTGGGAATACACTAAAAAGCACTGCATTGTACCTTTTAAAAAAAGGTCTTCCCAGTTCCCAAGTACAAAACATTCCTCTGCCCTGGCTGAGAGGCCTTAGGAGTGGACTGTGTGACATGTAGGATTCCAGCAGCTCCCTTACTCCTGAATATCAGAAGTTGCTGTGCCTCAGCCTCAGCCTCTGCAGAAATTCTAGACAGATCTGGGGAGATCTCACATCTTCTTTCCATTTTCTTCTTTCAGACTTAGACACTGCATTCTTTTTCTGCATATGAGCCCTGTGGTTAAGAATCAATCTTTGCTTGACCTTTGCAGGCAAATGCTTTAAGGTAGATGGGTCTTTCGTGTCCAGTTTAAAGTTTAGGAAGACTATTGGGGCATTGGCTCTGGGCCCTGGCTTTTCGCTGTACATACTATGAGGGCAGGGCCCCTTCACGAGAGCAGTGTTTTCCAAACTTCACCTAACAAGCACTGTTGTTGTCTTCAGGGAACAAATCTCAAGGAGATGGTATTGAAAAATCATTCCCCATGCTCCACTACATGTTTGATGTATCTGATAAACATGTCAATAATTGTTTGGAAAGCAACCTCTAACATCATATTATCAGTTCCAGGAAATCAACCTTCCCCATAAAAACCAATAGTGCTTTTAAGGGAACACTCACATTAAGAAATCAGCATGCCAATTCATTTGCAAAAATAATCATAATCGCAATAGTAATATTCATAATAATGATAACTTCCACATGAACTAAAATGTCTCTAGGTAACGTTAGCTTTTGACCACAAAAGGCAAGACTGAAACAAACAAAATAAAAACTGCCTTTGCTATTTGAGCATTCTGATAAGCAAACGTGAAAACATGTTTCCAAGAATTTCCAGGTAAAGCATTTTAATTAAAGTCTCTTTAAATGTTAATGTCTCTTCATAAAATGTGCAGCAGTGAAGACCCAAAACAAATGATGGAGCCTCATGTTCTAGCTCAGATTCCTCACATCAGCAGAGTGTCAGCTATAAGACAGAAGCTTCTACAGAGGACCAGGAAACTCAGGTACTGTAGAGTAACCCACTGGGCCCAGTTTGGAGAAAGAAGTGTCAACTTGAGCACATGTGATCGACAAGTGGATCCAAGCCCTACTGAAATCAAGAACAGCATGATTATGGACAAGGAGCAGCTCTACAACAAGAGAAAAAGTCACCAGGATATTGGAAATTAAGCACGGGTCCCCTAAGATTTCAGCTGAACCATAAGGAAGTTCTCATGTAGCTCTATGTGCAGAAAAAATAGCTTTGAAATCTGTAAACTTGCATCAGTCATAAAACATGAATCCATCAAACAATGATTTATGTGTGTCTCTTAACATCTCACATGGACTTATAAGTTATCAGTCCTCTTCTATTGGTGTTGGGGGGCATTAAATAGTTCAGACACGAGCACGTTTTTTCATTGGGCTTGAAAAGAGTGATGTCAGAGTTCCCCTTAACTATTGGCTTTAATTGGTATTTTTTAAATGCTGGATTCTCCTAAATACATTCTTACAGTGTCGGAGTAACTTTCAGTGACTTGGGTAACATTATGGGAAAATATAAGTTGTCTCTTATGTTTCAACACTCAATGCTCAGTTAACCTAAGAGTATTTCGTTATAATACCTTATTTCATAAGAGTATACTGCAGTCCTTAACGTGCTTTTTCTCACATGCTTCAAGGCTTTTTGTATTAAACCACAGTTTTGTGGTTTAATTTCTGCAAAACCCTTCTAAAGACATTTGTCAGAGAACGAACCCTAAACATAACGGTGATCTGGAATCTATGAAGACCATCTGGGGAAAAACAACTGACTAGAAATGGCACAGAGATCATGACACTGAAATCATTCTGATACTTCTGACAGTAAAATAAACATCAAAAGATACAGCAAAATACATCAAAATTGGAAGGAAATATTTCTTGCATGGGCTGCAGTACTATTTTAAACAGAAGGGAAAGACCATTGAACATGACTTCTATTCACTAGATTTTAACTACACCAGTATTAAAGTCTGAATGTGCAACTGCACGTCAGAATAGCAGCTGAAATACATGTTTCTTACCATGGCAGGGTGTGTGTTGTGGGGGGGGACGCAGCTTGCTTGTTAATATGGAAGCAGATCACTGTGACAGCCCCATGCTGACAAGCGCGCAGAGTCCTCCCCATTCTATTTCTACCTCTTCACAGAACAGCATCAGCAACATTTGCGATCATAGTCTGTCAGCTGCTCTGCTAACAACAGCAAGATTTTTACTCGTGCATGGAGACTAAGCTCTCTAAGCAGGAACATCTCCAGGACTCAGCCTCCACCTTCTCACTTCACAACCTGATCCAGGTGAGAGGAGTATTTCTACACATGCACACGCTTAGACTTCAACAAGGTTTTCCATCTGCAAATTGGTTCCATGGGGCAAACCACTGATTCATCAGATATGTGTAAAAGCAAATATAAAATTCATGAATTATTCTCTGTGTTGATAAACTGTAAAATGCTCAGAAATTTTATGTTCAGCTCTCTTACTTCAATGGGTAGGATTTCCCCCCCTTCTGTATGGAGAACAAGGACACATACATACACACACACACACACACACACACACACACACACACAAGAATTACAAACTTCAGAGTTCTTGACCCTTTAAAAACCAACACAGCAATTATATTGCAAGATATCTGACAACAATACTAGCAAAGCATTCTCCCCCTTCACTTCCTTTAAGTAGTCCTCAGCTTTCCCACAGTTTTTCTGTTGTCTGTGCAAAAGATGTTTGTAGCCCTGAATCCCACTAAAGATAAATTAGGAGATAAAAGTCAGTATTCCGACTCATGAGAATATTTGAAGCACCTCCAAAGGGAATGTTTCTCCAAACAGAAAGAGAGTATTAAAATTTAAGAGCAAGGCGATCATCAAACTGAAGGCAGAGAAAAGTACACAAAAGTCAACTTGACAAGCCCACGCTGATAAAGCACAGATAAATGCTATCTCTGCGTTATGTGCCCAGGACAGGCTGTTCCCAATTTATGAATGGGTTTAGCTCAGAAAAGTTCATTTGTAAATCAGTTACTTGGAACTTTAAACTCATTTTCTGGGAGAGACCATGTTCATACATTAGATTTGTAGGAAGAAAAACCAAAGCTCTCGAGCCCTTGACGTAGACAGATTCTAGGTCTAACAGCTCGTGCGCAAGTTGTTCCTATGCTCAGTAGGGAACAAAGAGCGGTGAGGAAATCGGGAGCAGTTAGGTGAGAAGGTTTCTTTTTCCTCACCTGGGAACCTCTGAACATTTTCCCAGCTTCTGCTGCCTCTCCTTACACGCTTCTCCCACTGCACTAATGCTTCACTCCATCCCATGAAAGAACACAAAAGTAATTCAAATACTTAATCCTCAGCCCCTCTCCCAAGCCCTGCTCCTGGGACTAGACTAGCAGATCAGTAAAGACTTGTTTCAGAGTTTGACAGTAGGTTCAACTTTGGGAAAGCGGATGGGATACAATCAAGATCTAAGTGTAAAACACAAATGCTGAGATATCCCAAATATTGAGGACTGGAGCCAGGCATGGTGGCCCATGTCTATTATCTTAGTACTCAGGAGGCTGAGGCAGGAGGATCACCAGGAACTAGGAGCCCAGCCTGGACTACCTACTGAGCTCAAAGCCAGCCTGAATTACATTGCAAACACTATCTCAAAAAAAAACCAACCCTGAAAATAAAATAAAAATAACAAGGACTGAAGTAATGTCAGGTATTCCCTTGCAATTTAGTTCTGGGGAAGAGAAATAGGACCCAGGTGCTGGGAAGTGCAGTTAGAAGAAGCAGAAGCAGGTCTTTGCCCCACAGCCATAGATAAAAGGAAGGTTTCTGTACCAAGCCCAAGACTGTGGGTGCCACATTCTGCTGGTAGTATTTGATCTACTGGTAGTATTTGCATGTGGAGTCACCCATGATGCCTCACTCTTCTCTACCCCCCCCACCACTGAAGAAGACACTAGTGATAGAAGTTTAGATCCAGATGGTTTGAGTCCTGATACATCAATTCGGTGGGCTCATGATGTTCCTGGGCCAGAGGGGACATCCTACAGTGACAGGGTATTCACATCACAGCCAGCACCAGGTTAAACAACAGTACCAGGCCAGGGGCACATCCAGATGTGGCAGAGGCTGGTGAGTTGGGCGACCCAACAGTTTCCTTGTTTTCCCTGATGCACAGGCTGACATTTCCCAGCTTCATCTGTGGTTCACCATTTACATGTGACCAAGTTCTGTCCATCCCATGAGCAAACCTCCAAGGAGAGCAGTCGGACTCCCTCTCCACAATTGCTGGCCAGATGCAGAAGATCCTCATGTTTTCCAGGATGCCTCAGAATGGCTAAGCCACGAGAAGAAAGGACTCTGGGTTTAGAAACCATCTCCCTCTGCAGGCACCCCACTGGCTCTAGAATATCCCCCGTCACTGTACCACGATCAAAAAGGAAGCCCCGTCCCACTGTGTCCCACCAACGGGGTTGCCTGTCAGTGCAACACTCCTGCCTTCTCCCCCATCACCGCTTCATCACAGCACAGGGTTCGGCCCTTTATGTTCATCTGCCCTGAACAGTTCTATGGGATGGTTTCTCTTCAAATTAAATGGCCCTGCGTGGCTGGGATTTTATGTTTCTCGTTTTCATAGGTTTTCTCCTTCCTTCATGGTGGTTGGTATATTTAACACTAGAAAGCCTTCTTCTACTTGTTAATCTACTTGGGAAGCTGGAGAATTAAATCTGTTAAATCATTAACCTTCCTTTGTGTGTCCCTCTAAGTCACCAGGGATCTGACTATTTCAGGGATGCGCCTACAGAGTCAAAAACAGGATTTGGGGGTCACTTTTCTCCTTTCTGAGAAGGTTTTTTTTTTCCCTATTATTTCCAGTTAGCTACGACAGAAATATGGACAAGAGAGGAAGTATCAGATTATTTTTATGGCTAAATCCACCGAAGTGACATTGCTTGAACTTTGAGGAAAGTAGCTTGTGAGCTTAATTCATTCATCTATTCCCCATTCTTTCAACTTCCTTTTAACAGGCAAGAAAAGAGACATAAAAGGGAAGATAAGCATGAAAGAGGGAAAGAAGTAAACATGCTTCCTGCGCTGCTTTGTAAACATCCCCCTTATGTTAGGACCGAGCTGCAACAGGGAACAATGAGAACTCTGAATTCAGCTATCATTTGAAATGGATTTAGTCTAATTCCAAAGCTTGGCTTTAAATCCTTGCTCCCTCCACTCTGATTTCCTCCACCCTCTTCACACTGTGGCACTTCTAGAAAAGTCTGCTTTGTAAAATGACTATGTCCACAAGGCATCCCAAGAGAAACAGAAGTGGTCTCTGTTAGATGTCCATGCACCACCTCTCTGACAAACGATGGCCTGGAGGTTTCCCAGTCTTAGGGAGCTCTGCAGAGGTCTACTCAGGAGGGATCCTGCCTGCATTTAGCTGGCAGTATCTGTGGCAATGAGATCACAGTGCTTTCCTGAGTTCAGCATGTGACTTCGACTTCTGCTGCCAAAGGGATAGGCAGAAACAAGAGGAGGTGCTGACTGTAGTGAGTGCCCTATCCTCATCAGGCACTTGGAGACAGGAGGGCAACTGAGGAAGCATAGGGCACTGTGGAAAGAACCCTTAGACAATGTATTTTTATATAGAACTTTTATACAGAGCCATTGAGTACCATTACAGTTTGAAATATGTTCGCTAGGAAAAAATACATAAGTCAATACATTAGCTAAAAAGAACACAAAAGGTTCTTTGTCCTGCCAGTTTCAACATATATGCCTCTACAGAAAGCCTACAGGGATGCCTAGAGGTCACTCCCAAGGTTTTCTGCCTTTGCCAATGTCCACTCTACAAAAGATGTGTCTCCTTTTCATATCCTGCACAAAACATCAATTCATGCTGTATCACTTAATGCCATTTAAGCCATATTTTCAAAGTGCCATAGCCTATTCATTGTTCATGGAAAATTTCCATCATTAAAAAGATATCTGAAGTTTAAGTCTACATGTTGCAAAGACTCTGGTCAATGTTCAGTTTCTGGGCAGACTCAGAACTTACACAATTTCATATTTTTAAGAATATCACATCTGTAATCTCAGTGCTTGGGAGGCTGAGGCAGGAGGATCATTGTGAGTTCGAGGCCAGCCTGGGCTACAAAGTGAGCTCAAGGCCAGCCTGAACTACATAGTGAGACCTTGTCTCAAAAAGACAAAAACAAAAAAGAATATCAAATAACTTTATAGTTAACTATACAACAAGGTTAACTTTCTATTCAGTAGTCTATTGTCAATAAAATGTTTATTTAGCTCAATGACTGATTGATATCAAAGAAAGTATAAGAACTCAATTGTCAGAAAACAATCTTATAATGTTGACTAAGGGAGAAATGGAGATCTTTTTTCAAAGACCTTCAAAACAGAATTTCAATTACTGCCATGTAATCAAATGTGTACTAAAGTCCCCACAAAGTAAATACATCCACTGCCCTCATGATACCCAAGATGCAAAGCCATTTAACCCCAAGACTAAGTCCCATTGGATGGCATAACAGGCTGAAATTGCTGATGCTTGTCATGGAGATTAAAAAAATATATTGTTACCCTTAAGCTATGGGTGGAAATTTATAGAGTAACTGACTCAAACAAGGGAATGAAAGCTAGATAAACATTTGCTTACACAACACAGAGTGAGGGACAAGCCCAAGAGAATAGCAGAAAGACACAGCCAACCCTACCTAGAAGAGCTTTAATTAAGGATTAGCTCAGTGGAAAAGACTATAGACATTGGAAAGACATGGTGCTGGAAGGTGGGGAGCTTGCACCTTAAGCCTACATGCACTTTTTCCACTTCTAGGAAGCTCTCCCTGTGGCATTCTCACTTTCACATTTGGATCACCTTTGGGATCCCCAGACTCCTATCTCGGCAGAGTTGAGGAAATATGTGTGGGCTTTCCCTAAGTAAATGGTGATTCCATAAAGTTTTTGTTTGTGTTTTGTGCGTACAAGAGGAGTCCAAGTTAGGTGTATCAAATACAGCTTCGACTTTTGGTATTTTCAACTTAACCATGGCTTTATCAGGATGCACACCCATTGTAAGTCAAGAAGCATCCATGTAGACCATCTCAATGAGTCACTTTCCTAACTAGGGATCTGTGCCACTGTGTCACCGGCTCCTCCAGCTTCAAATCCCTCTGCCAGGTCATAATGAACCTCTAACTCTGCTTTCCTGAGCTGTCCAATTTTCTTTCTTACTGAACTCCAATAAAATAGCACATTCCTCAGTCGACCTCTCTGGGATAGCCCTTAAAGGCCACTTGTTCCCTTTCCCGATTCTTTATCCCCATTGTTACTGCATCTGGAATGGCCCCTCAGTTTGCTATATGTGTGGCAAGGTCCATGTCAGCTTTTGATTCTTGTAGAAAACTGACCTCTCATTTCTCTCTTCACCACCCACACTCCCAGCTGCCTCCTGCACGATCCCTCAGTTGCACGCTGTCATGTATTGCCCTGTGACAGCTTCTTGTGGATTGGTACTGGGCCTTCAACTATGCTTCTTTAAAGAACATTTTGACGGACCCAGTGTTGCCAAATTAGTAGAAATTACTTCTACTTTCCCGCAGCCTCACCTTAAATCTGACATCATCACAGAACGTGATGAAAACTAGAAAACTAAAACTAACCTGCCAATACTAGTAACTAAGTTACAGAACTGATTAAAATTTCACCAGTTCTTCTAAACAGTTACTTCTGCATCACGCTCTCCCTCCCCCCCACACACCCTGCTTCCACCAATGGGTGGCAGTTCTTTTGCCCTTCCTTCTCCTTAAAGACACTGACACTTTTTCTTCCCCTTTACTTTTATAAGTATATGTTTGTGATACATAATAAATATAGTCAATGTGGGGAATTGGGACATGGGCACTTTGGAAGAAGAGTGGTCACTTCTTTTCTAAAATGCTCTCCCAGGTAGGTCTGTCTGACATTTTCTCCTGATTCTCCTTAGATGCGGCATGAGAACAGGCCCATCCCTGAGTGTCGCGTGAGGGGCTCACACAATACCTTCATGTATCCCTGGAGATGTTAACTCTCCCAGAGCCACCCAGGGAAGACAGTGTCTGCATGGATTCTCCACCACAAGGCCATGCTTTCCTCTTTGTAGCTACTACATGCTTTGAGGACAGATGCCTCGAAACTTTCAAAATCCTCGCTTCTGCTCAAATTTTTTCCCCCAATTCTCATCCATTTAATCTATTTCTGCACATTTAATTCATCCACCAGCAGCATTCTCCTGTGACAACTGTTACTATGGACTCTGATGGTGCATTTTTACTTCATTCCCTTCCCACTAGTTGGAATTTCTCCTCTTTCACCCACTTATTTATTTAGTTATTTAGTTAGTTAGGTTTTTTTTTTTAATTTATTTATAGTACTATGGACTTAGCAGTATTTATTTTTTTCTTTAAGGGACAATCCAGTATTTTTTCCATGACTCAAGCTGTTCTAGGTTTCAACTAGATTTTATAGCACTTGGGAGTAGACATGATTATGTCATGTTTTCACACATCGTCCCTCAGGTCTAACCTGATGACAGACACACCATAGGTGCTGGATTCATTCATTCATTTATCCATTCAACATTACACAGTATTTAGGGTGTTGCCCCGGGTGCTAGAGTTACAGCAACACAGAAACAATTGCTTCTTTCTAGAGGTTTATAGCCTAGTTTGGAAAGACTCATATGTGTGTTCACAAGTCTTTGCTAAAGTTTTTGGAGAGTATTAGCAATGGTTCAAATTAGAGCAGACTCTGACGAGAAAAAAAGGGGAGGGTGCTAGGTAAGAAAGTCTTCCTTGAGATGAAAGAGTGCTCCAATTCCTTCTTTACCCTCTGCTGGCTCTAAAATAAGTAACCATTAAGACACCTAGAGACAAAGCTTACTAATTAACTAATAAAATAAAATACTTAGAGAGAAGTCCTAGCCAACAGGCCCATTTCCTTCATCTTATAAACGGATTCTTAAAATCAGAACTCAGGGGCGTACTTCAAGGAAGATTTAACGTAGTAAGCACGGGCTCTTTATATAGTGACTACTTCCTTCACAAGAAAAGTGGAAACAGCTAAGGTTAGAAAATTCTGAAGCTGTTTGTCTCAATCCAGTCTTCAAATTTGATTTCACCATCTCTACTCCTTCATAGGGAATAAGGAGGAGCAGATAGGAAGCAGCATCAATCAAAAAATGGACTCCCTGTTCCTCTGCTTAATTCAATTTTCTTGTCCTACTCCTACTGTTATTTCCCAAACAAAGCTGTTCTTTCCTACGGGTGATAGTTTAGCCCTGCAAATGTCCCCAGGAATAACAAACAAACAATCCCAGCACATTTTCCACCACAAATTACGCTCCATCACAGGTCTCAAAGCATGCTGAATTCCAACCAAGCAGAGACACATCTAAAGCACACTGGCTTCTTACAAGTTCCTCACACAATGGAGAATTTCTATTCAGACACTTAGTGACCCTTCCACCTGTTAATGATTAACTCGTGCAGTTGTTCCAAACCAGCTCTCTCCCGCACACACAATGCTACCTCATGCACTTTTAATGATGATAGTAAATGCAAAGCAAGAATCTAATGCCCCATTTCATCTTGCCCTCCCTAATTAATATCAAAGTGTCTTTTCCATGTTAGAGAGTGCACAACACATGCTCCTATGTCTGTGGGCCTCCGTACACATGCGCACATATGCATGAATGCACCCACAAATATGCTCACGCGCCCACAGATTCATCTTCGCGTCAGTGTCTTTTTGTAAACATAGCTCGCTCCACCCCGCTGGCATGCATGAGAATTCATACAAATAGCATATGAGCCAGTTGATTTCCTTGGGTTCGCTTTTACAGGAGATTAAGATAAAAAGCTAAAAAAAGACAAGTAGACGCTTGGTGGAGTCTGTGATTAGGAGACAGCTAATGAGACAGATGGGCTCATGCAGACAGGGAACTTCGGCGCCCCAGCCCACACCGGGTAAAGGCAGACACTCTGCGTTCCACCCGCCCCATTCCAAGTCTTTAGGGTCCAACTTCTAGCGAGGTGGCTCTTGTTCCTAGCTCCACCCCTTTTCTGCCCAAAGCTCCCTAAATGAGGGTTATTAAATAAAATGAGAAAACATTTTTTCTGAAGTCTGTCATAAAGGTTTTACTCCTAGACAATATTTACTATGGAACCATGTCGTTTATAGCTCAACAGAGAGTGGACAACTCTGTTATAGAGCTTGCCAGAAAAATCTTCAGAAAAATTCTATAAACATAAAAGAATTTCCGGGCCAGAAAAAGGAAAAGGAGACAAAAATAATTCATGTGTTTTTAAACATTGCACACAATAGATTTTTCCTCTGTGTGAATGGTCCTTTGGTATATTCCCCTATGTGGTTATTGTCCCTAAGCATTTGCTCTCTAAAAAGATGGCAGATTTACAGAAATAGCACCCTTTACAGATCTCTTCAATTCACAAAACACTGTTTGCAATCCTAGAGACCAAACCCAGTGCCCGAGGCTCGCCTTGCTAGGCAACTGCTTAGCCACTGAGCTGTATACCCCCAACGCCACCAAATATTTTGGGGTACATTATCTCATCTGATTAGCCCAGTATCTTTGTGAGACTGATAATTAAGTTATAAATCAGAAAAAAAATCTTCCCAGATTTTAAGTGATTTCTCTAAGGTTATAAAGCTAATAAAGTACAGATCTGAAGCACCAGATTACAGATCTCAACACCAGAATTTCTCATACTACATCTTATTTTTTTCTACTTAACATGAATTTTACTTAATTTTCCTTGAATTCATTTTTGATTCCATTTCATAAAAGCTACACTATATGAACTCTTCTCATTACCTACGGTTTTATGTGTTTTCAAATGAAACTAAACCTTTAATCTCTTAATTTCTCCCTAAAGTTCTCCTTTATGGTTGAACTGAAATGCTGAGGTTGCTTTATCACCTGCTGCATATATGTCCTGGAATCTCCCTTTGAGAGATCTGATGTCCCATGTTCTAATGAACTGATTCCCCCTGCCTCAGCCTACTGAGAGCAGGAGTTACAGATGTGCGCCACATGCCCGGCCTGATCTGATCATTTCTAACCATGTTCAAAAATCTTTTCTTTATTGTTGATGTACCTTTTGCTCAGTACTTTTCAACTTTAGCCACTAAAACTTGAATGTTCTGATTCTAATATTTAGCGCAATGGATACAACCATTACAGAAAACATAGTTCTCATTGTTACTCAACTGTAGTCGTCTACAGTTCTGCAGGTGGGGGTGATGATGCTGAGGGTGGGACCCAAGGCCTTGCACATGCTAGGTAAACGCTCTGCCACTGACATGCACCCCCAGCTCCAAGTACACTTCCAGAATCTCTCTTCCTTATCCCTGCTATTACCAAGACCCCTGAATTAACAAAGGATTTTCCTCCTAGGTCTGTCAATTTGCTATGCAGAGACAGTTCAAAGATATTCCACCATAACTACTTTCAGCTTGGTGCATCCTAACGTCATAAATACTTAACCATGCTATTATCCCGTGCAAGGCAATGCAGGAAAGGTAGGTTTATAACAACAGATCTAGTTAGGCCCCAGCACAGCCTGGTAATTAGACTCTTAGGAGAAGACAGACGGAGATCTCCAGATGATGACTTCACGGATACCAGATTAGCCCCTGTGAGGGCACCTGCAGGAGGTCTTGGCAATGGTCATGCTTTTCCAGCGGTGACACAGGTTGGCACTTGTTGGGCTCCAGCCCACAGTGGAACGACTCAGACTCTGGGGTAGATTGTCTTCCCTTCTTGTTGCCCAACTCCACTTCCCCTGGTGTTTTAATTGGATTATTTTGAAATCCGCTATTTCTGTCTCACTCCTTTTCCCCAAACTGTCATACAAGTACTGCAGCTTGACTATCACACAGCTGCCAAATTTCACTCCAGAGATGGCTGTGTCTCAGTGCCAGGCGAAGCGATGATCCCTCTGTGCCATCTGAAGACTCGTTGAAGGGGTTAAGCATCTGGAAGCGGGTTGCCTTTATGCCCGAGAGGAGTGTTCGTTTTGTTTTATTTGTTTTAGCATCACTGCTGGAGGGGTAGGTCATTAGCTCCACCTGAGCCTGAAGAGGACACGAACCCAAGAACTACTGGATGCATATGTACTGAAATGCACAGAGAGCACACAGTAAGCACTGTGGCTTTTCATAGAGTCTTTTCCACTGAGATTTCAAAGCCTTAAAATATCAAGGACAGAAAATGGCAATTTTTAGGAGTGGGAGAGGCCTCAAAGAGCAACCCACTCACGCTCCAGATGGGGAAACGGAAGGCCCAGAGTCACTGACCATCTTGCTCAAAGTCCTCCTGATTCTCAGGTCCAAGGACACTGAATTCAAATGTGGGTCCCTCTGCAGGCACTCAGAGGATCGTATCTCTGCCATCACAGTTGAGCACTGCCCCAGCTTCTAAAGCATGCAACATAGCCATGGATTTCTGATTTTGTTTGATCATATTTATTTGTTTTAGGTACCACAATCTCCACCAAAACCAGCAGTGTCAAGTAGAAGAAAAAAGATACGGCAGATACAGCCACGGCCGGTGATCACAAGGCATTCCCTATGGGCCAAGCTAAGCAAAGTCCTAGGGCCGTGATGCTGAACCGTTTAGGGACTGAGTGCCCACACTGGAACCCCAAACCCACTTATTTATCCCTCAGTGGGCCAGGGATACAGCTCAATGGCTCAAGCACCTGCCTGGCAAGCACAAGTTTGATTCCCAGTACCAAAAAAAATATATTTATCACAGATTGTCAACACTGACATTAAACCTGAAAAGCAAGGTTTTAGAAAAAGCAACAGTACAACTCATGATGTCATCGCAGTGCGTGCCCGTTATGGCATGTGTGCCAGAGGTTCCCTATCAACGTCCTAGGGTCTCTAAGTACAAAACTTCCAACAGGGAGTTACTGCCCCCATTATAAAGAAAAGACAAATGAGGAACAGATGAGAAAGAATCTGTTAGAGGAGAAAATAGAGGGACAAACTATAACCGCCAAGTCAAAGAAGCTGTCTTCCCAATATTACTAAGATATTTCATGGAAATCTGAGTATCAGTGATATGCTTCTCATTTAATCTAAAGAAATGATCTTTCTGGATGTTACGTGGCCTACAGTTGTTTCTTGTTAACTTAAAAAAATTACTCCCAAGACATTCCATATATTATTTCCAAATCTTATTGTTGTTTGTTTCAACAAGGAGTGAATAATGTGCCATTTAGCACCAGCTAAGGCAAAGGCACTAATGATATCGGGGCGCTCAGTCTTAAGTTGGTGGGGAGCGGAGTCACTTTCATCTCCCCTCTTACTCCAAATACTGTCAGCTATAATATTTATCATTCTGGAACTTAAGGTATTTTAAATGCTTCATTTCATTTGATGAACACTAAGAGAAAAAGCAGAGAGTGATTTGAAAAGTACCACAAAATATTATTTTGATACAGCTGTATTAGAGGACAACCTCTGCCACCAGCCACGGCTCACACTCTGAATAGTACCTTTGGCCTGCATGGAAAGCAGCACTCCTGTAGTGGGGAGACAAACCCCAGCAGCCATCTATCTGCTTTAGGGTCCTGGTGTGGAAAGATTCAATGGTAAGATATTTTGGTGCCAGGAATCAAACTCAGAACATTGTGCTTTCTAGGCAGTCTATGCTAGATTTTTACATTAACCATTTTCTAAGATGTTTTACTCCTTCACATAACAAAATATTTAACTGTACTTTATGCAAATTGTCACAAGTATGTGTATGTTTCTGTCCTGACACTATAAATCAATTGCTTATAGAATTTGTACAGAATAAAATGCTTCACAGAGAAGCTGCTAAATTATTTTAGAAACTCTTTTGAAAAGCTATGCCTACATATAAAACACTATGTATGCCTTTGACCCTACATTTTTCCTTTTGCCATGAAAAATATCATCAAGTGTCTTAAAATACTACCTCCCCCAAAGTGGCTCCAAACTGAAAGACTTGCAATGGAAAAGTGAACAAATATTTGTGTTGAAAGTTAAACTTGGGAGAGATGTCTATTTTAAATATGTAGTGGACATCAAGATGGTTTTCTTAATGATAGGAAAAGACATGCCAATCCCTGAGTGGAAAAGACCCTAAGCTTCAGAATGCACATGTTTCAGAGGATGGATGACTAAACTGGGCTTGTCAAAGGAGGGGGAAAAGCCTGTTTGTTTGTTTGTTTGTTTTCGTGCTAGATGTTTGAGCCACAGAATACAGCAGCTAACAGGGTGACATAAGAGAGAAAAAGGCCCATCACTGAGAGGAAACCCAAAGCAAAAAACATTGCTTTTACCAAACCCATGTATAAGTCCAAAGGAGAGAAAAGACATCTCTGTGGATCCTGTTATTTAAAAGACCACTGATTATAAGCACCCAGGAAAGAAGGGAAGAGGTAAGAAGTACCCCCAACCCTATAGACAACACTGACCAGAAGGGCACCAGTTAGTACAGTGACCATGATGTGGCTACTAGTGAGACTATTTTGATCTGGAACCCAGACTGTCTTTATTGTTAACTACAGGTAATTATACTTGTGTGCAAATGGTAGGATTGATTTTATATTTAATCTCATTCTGTAATGAAATTATAGTGGATGAAGTAGGAAAAGACACAGTAAAGGAGTAACACAAGTACATTCTGGTAAAGGGAATCACCCCATTTCTCCACGTGTGTGTGGTAATTAAAGGAGGCAGAGGAAATTTATTTTATTTTTTTGTTTTTGCGGTACTGGGGATCGAACTCAGGACCCTGCGCTTGCTAGGCAAGCGCTTATTCCACTGAGCTACATCCCCAGCCCCTAAAGGAGGCAGAGGAATCCCTCCTAATCTGAAGTTTTGTTTACATTGGTTTCAGTTACCCACGGTTAGCTTCGGCCTGAAAATATTAAATATAAAATTCCAGAAATAAACAATTCATAAGGTTTAAATTCACAACTTTTAAATGTTTAAACAATGCTAAGTTTAAAAATTTTAGAAATAAACAACTTCTAAATTCTGGGCAGCATGATGAAATCTCATCCTTCCCACCCAGAAGAGAATTATACCTCAGTCCCACATATCTACACTGAATATGTGGACCCCTGCTGCTGCCACTCAGCAGTAACCTGGGTGACAGACCCACTGCAGTGCTACTGCGGTGCTTGTGTTCAGGTGACCTTGGTTCTACTTAACAATGGCCCCAAATTGCAAATTGGTGTTCCATTATACTGATAGGATTGTTCCATATTTATTACTTCTGCTAATCTTTTACTAGGCCTAATTTATAAATTAAATTTCACCACAGGTAGTGATGTCTAGGCCAAAGCATAGTATACACAAGGTTCAGAACTACTCACATTTTTCAAGCAACTCCCTTGGAATGTATCCCTCGAAGATGTGGGAAAATATACTGTTACCACAGACCATGGTAGAGGAGGAGGACATCCAGTCTTCTGGCATGTACAACATATAGTCATAGAAAGTAAAAGAGATTGATTTCTCATCTTCTTAATGATATGTACTGTCAAAATGACACATTCATTAGGTTGCCCAAATTAAGACATCAAGAGCTGCGTTGCCTTTACTAGCCTGGCACTGAGACGTTCCAGGAACGTTTACAGTGATCTTTTCTCCCTAGCTTCTTTACTTCCTAACCCGGTGCCACTGTCATCAATCACAGCCTCTTTGCCAGCCCCTGACTGCTCTTGGGTTCTTGCTGCTTCGTGTCTTCCGCATCAGTGTCTTTCTCTGCTGGATGCTTCAGTTTCTCTCATCAGATGCCTTCCATGTTTCCCTTTAGAATGGTCCCATTCAGCTCCCTCTCCCTCAGGACTGTGCAGACCCCACATCTCCCTAGTTCACTCTGTATCTCCAGTGCCTAACAGAGAACAACAGCAGCTCCTAATGACGCATTTGTCAAGTGACTAAATGAGTGATGAATGACTGGATGAGACTCAATCTAAAGACACTGTCATCTTTTCTGATGATTCCAAAGTTTGGCTTTGATTCTTTACTGGCCACGTCCTAGGGCACCCTAAAGTCTCTATGGCGTCGCTTTGGAGTAAGTTTTCAAAAATGGTTTGGCCTGGACTTGCAGGCTGCAAAAATGGTTTGGAAAGCAATGCATAAGGAAACAACCAAAAACTGCTAGACCACACACAGGGCCACAGCACCATGAGATACGGTGAAATACGCCCACTCTCCTGCCTCCTGCAGAAATTTATCCTGCAAAGCCCTTGATAGTCTACGTTATCTGCATTACTGCATATCAGCTAGTGATCCAGAGCTAAAGAATTGTTTCTTCCTCTCTGAGTCTCTATTGATTCTGCAGCTTAGGCGGAAGCTAAGTGCTATCCAGATACCAAATGTTCCATATGATAGTGTGATTACCATTCTCACTGCGGCTATATATGGCCCTTCTACCTACACTCGTAAGGTGCCTCTTCCGAGTCTGGGAGAACAGTAGGAACACTTTCTGGCCAATATTTGCCAACACATTTGTTGTCCTCTGTCCTTCCATGACCTCATTAATCTTGCTGAATTAATACACACACATGTACAAATACAAGTTTTATTTTCTTATTCATCCTCTTAATCACTTAAAGGAGAATAATTTATGACCCATTAAAGAGTAATTCTTATGCTAAAATGTCTTAATTAGGAATTCAGATGTTCCTTTTTTTACTGAGAAATACAGAGCTGTTCAAATTAGACTGGAAATTAGCGGCCAAATGAATGCAGTGTCTACAGATACAGGCTAGTTGCAGAGAAACCAGGGAAAGGTAGCGGCTGAAGCCATCCAAGGGGTCCCGTGTTTGTCTCCTTAATGCCACACAATTCTTTGGCTCATTCCTCTTCCACTTTTCAAGTTTCTCTCACCAGATTGTTATTGAATCTTCAGATTCAGCCAAAGAGTAGTGAGGCTCAGAATGCCATAGTTGCGCCTTTTGTGTTTCCGTAGAATGAAGCATGCATGGCCAAAGTGCTGCGGTAGGGGAGCGCTTAATCCACCTTCTCTTTCATTTATTTAGTGAAGTGAAGCTTAGTTAGTAATGGGGGAAAGAGCTGAGCCAAGTAGGACAAATCACATATGGTGACGGACAGTGAGGAACTCTTGCCATGTTGTCCACGAGAGGCCCAGAGTGGGCCTGGCCCATGACATCTGCTGCACTGC
Organism: Dinomys branickii; assembly: GCA_004027595.1. Taxonomy (NCBI): domain Eukaryota; kingdom Metazoa; phylum Chordata; class Mammalia; order Rodentia; family Dinomyidae; genus Dinomys; species Dinomys branickii. Next base: position 38,970 of record PVLD010000580.1, on the reverse strand, counting down.
CCGGGGTGTATGGGAGGGGAATGTGGCTCTGCTCTCCCACGGGGCTGAGCCTCAGGTTTGCCTCAAAGCTCTGGGGAAGATGGGTCTCTCACTTGAAGTCTTCAATCAGGCAGTCTCTGCAAGACCAGGGTTACTCTGAATGCAAACCAAAGTCATGCAGAAGTATATTCAACTTTTTTCAGACAGCCAAAAAGGACCCAAAAAAAGGAGGAAGAAGGGAAGAATAATCATACAAGGCTGGGATGCTGCCATGTCAATATCACACTTTATATTTGTTTACTTTTATCATGCTCATTTTCCCATAGTATCAAACATCCTCTTGATATAAGATGTTTAGTGATTTTAAATAAACCATATTTATTCACTTGCAACTACACGCCATGAGATGGATACTATTTTATCCTACATTTTACAAATGCAGACTCACCCAATGTCACATCTCCAGAGAAGAGTAGAGCTGCAGTCTGAGCCCAGGCCGTGTGGACCTGCAGTCTACCCCAGCAGGATCTCCAGCCTCTGTCCTGCAGAGCCGCCATGCTTATATTTAATCATGTTATGAACCCCGGGTGCACAAACACACACACACACACACACACACACACACACAATTGAACTAGTGAGCAGTACAGCTTCAGGCAAACATTTATGAAGGCTTTTTAAAGTATATCTTTTTAAGAAAAGAAAAGCTTTGTTTTCCACTGGAAAATTATTGCTATCCAGTGATTTCACAATTGTTGAAAAATACTTGGCAAAAAAAAAGAACTTGAAATTACCTAGGGGTCTTCCACTCCTTTTTGATTTACTATTACTTCTCAAGTGTCAAAATCTGCTAAGTTTCGAGCCTGCTACTGTCTACAACAGGAATGCTCTTCAGATCAGCATGATTTAGAAATAAAATGCTCTCACACACACACATATACAACACACACACACACACACACACACACACACACACACACACACACACACACACACACGCACACACACACACACACACACACACACACACACGGTCACCATTTCTTATAATCCGTTGGAAAAGTCTCTTTTTTGTTCCCCAAGTTCTCAGTATTGGAAAATTGTGTGGACACAGATACTCTCCTAGATTTCCTCTGGAAACAGAAACTAATGATTTTATTGGAAAGTCATTCAGCAATAACTACCAAAAGTCTTCAAACCGTAAGTCTTCAATTCAGCAGTTCACCGACAGGCATTAACCCTAAGGAAGCCACTGGTAGTGGGAACAAATGGAGAGCTACAAGAACATTTTTGGTAGCATAAAAGCAGACCTTAAAAACAACTCAATGTCCAGGTAGAGGCAATCAACTGAATTTTGATAAATCTTTAATGGTAAACTACATCATCATCCAAAATTACATTCTAGATGAAAAGATATTCACTGTTAAGAACCAAAGGCTGACAACAGTATATATTGTATTATTCTCTATTACCATCTGATGGCCCATTTCTCTGGCCACATTTATGAATACTACCTTTGAAATCATCTCCATGTCCCCTTTTTGGTACTACTCATCCTAGGGATTGAACCTAGGTGCAAGCACGCTAGGCAAACACTGAGCTAAATGCCAGACCAGAATCATCACCTCCTTACCGATGCCTGAGTATCTATCCTATTAATAGTCTCAAAACTGGTGGAAAAGATTTTCCCCACTAAAAAAGCAAAAACTCTGTATTTCTAAAAAGAGGCCAGAAGAATATGTACAGGAAGAACATGTGATGGTGTAGATATATATTCAGTATGTGTATGCGCCTGCATGAGGAGATACTACCGATACATCCCTGTCACTATCTGAGGGACTCTACAAACAACTCAGTGGTAATTCTTCTTGGTGAAAGATTTGGGAGATGCTTACCTGGACCATGTGCTTTCATCCCAGTGGAAAACTGTCAGCAGTCAGCTCCTTTGCCCTAGGTCTTTTCACACAGGTTTTGCTTGAGTAGAAAGGGAGGCAGTAGAGAAGCTCAGTGTAAGATGCCTAGATCTGTAATTATAAAAACAATATTCCCACTGAGTTAGGCAGCCACTCTGTCCTCAACTGACATTAGCTGAAGTCAGTAGAGAGAGAAATGTACTGCTGCATGATCTCTCTCTCCTGTCTCTCTTACACACACACACACACACACACACACACACACACACACAACCCCCCCCACCCCTAGGTTAAGTGTGATCCTGTTTCCGAACTCATCTTCTGACCTTTGAGATCTCACCTCCCTCCTTGTCTCCTGATTCCAACATTTCAGAAAAATAAAAAGTAGTTCTTTTCCAGAAAATGTCAGGAACATGCTGAACTTAATGCTCTCCAAGATTCTATCTAGCCACAAAGCTACACCCATTCAGCACCTGTGTTTACCATCCTGCCTTTCACTTGGAAACCTTAAGTGCCTCTGTGTTGATGACTCTAGCAACGCATGCTATCAGGGATGTCCAAAGTCACCGACTGTGATGGAACATTTGCTGTGCTCCTAGCTCTGTGCTGAGTGCTTCACACACATTTCCCCCACAGGTGAGCTGGTCACCATGATTAGCTCTGTATTAGACAAGACCAGTAGCAGGCATCATAATCAGTACCTAAGCCCTCACTGTTCTCAGGAGTCATGCTTACTACTCCAGTACTATACTCCCTTTAAACAGGGTGGATATTTGGAGATGGGGAAAGGGATTGGGGAGGAGGGTAACAGAAGAGGTCAAGAGGGGACAAAGGGGACCAAAATCATCAAGGTACATTCCATATGCATGTGTGTACCAATTCCCCCACACAAATGTCATTATTATGTATCACAAACACACACCTGTAAAAAATTTCAGTATCAGTTCAGTGTTACTTCACTTCTTCCCAAAGTTGACATGCCACCTATGTCCTAATGCTACTAAGTTTTCTTGGATGTGACTTCTCTTTGATTTTAATTCATAAGCTTAACTGAACTCACTATGTTCTATTCCAAGTGACAGCATATTGGTAGTTATCATAGTAAATTAAAAATGTCAGATAATCCCAAATATGGATGCTGAAACACTAACTAAAAGTCTAAAATCCATATCCTATCTAAGTGGCTAAATTTCATGAGCTAGAAGGCAGATAATAACATCAAAAGCCACACGCATAGCCCTAAACAAAGATATGGAAAGTAATTAATATAAACATAATAAGGTAAGAAAAGATACGGAAAGATCAGAAAGGAATTTCTATACCAAACAGATCTGTGACGTAAAAAGTATTTCAACATGCTGCACATTGACAAAGTCTGGATAATATAAATCTTAGAATCACTACACAAAATAGGTAGTATACACCAAAGCATCAACAAAATGATTTATGGGTCCCAAGGGTTCAGGTATTGGAAAGCTGGGGGAGTGAGAAGAAATTACAGTACTGAGGTCACTATTTTCTCAAGGAATTAAGGTCAGTCGTTCTCCTGGGACCCTGAGTTGGTTCTCATGAGAGGATTCCTATATTTAAAAAAAAAAGTAAGACTTACCCCTTCCCTCTCTTTGGCTTCTTACCTTGCCCTGTGATTTCTCTCTACTGTGAAACCATGCAGTCTGATGTGACATAGCCAGTGGGGCCCTCACCAGGGCCAGTGCTGTGCAGTTTATTTGTACTGTCAGCCTCCAAAAGTGTGACCTCAGTAAGCTTCTTTTCCTTATAAAGCACCAAGCTTCGGGAATTTCAGATCAGTCACAGAAAGTAAACTAATACAAGTCCCCCCCCCCAAATTCCCATTTTATCCTCATTATTTTACACACACACACACACACACACATAGGATTTCTTTGCTGCGTTCTAATTATACCTCTGTGCCTTGCCATACATCCCTCCTTTTGATTAACCTGCCATTCCCTTCCATACCAACTAGAAAATCCCTACTCATTCTTCAAGAGCAACTTTAGCTTCATTCTTGTGCAATGACTTCCCCTCCTCCCCTTCAGTGTTTTCTGGCAATCCAATTAGCCCTCCTATGTTCCCTGGCTTACCAATGGCACCCAAACCACCCCCTCCTTAACTATGCTCCATATTCACTATCAAGTCATTGATTTTGCCACTGGTGTACCCCACAACATTTACCCCTAGCTTGCACCCAAACAGCTTACTGGACTATTACGCTGGCCTCCCTCCTGGTCTCCTAGGTTCCACCCTGCCACCCTACACCCCACCCGCCTATCAACCATCCTCAGCTGCTGCTGAAAGCATTGCAATGCCTTTGCACTGGGCCTAGATTCTGAATGTGGCCCATACAGTCCAGCCTTGGCTTCTCTTCTAGCCTGTACCTTTGCTCATTTCAATTCCTTAAAAGCCCTCTGCTCTCCTAGGCTTCAGGACCATTGCACATGATGTCCTCCTTGCTATGACTTTGCCCCAAATCACCTGCCTCTTTCATCGAATGTCCTATGTTCTTTTCTCCTTCATCCCTCAGCTCAGCCCTCTTCTCCTTGGGGATCCTTTCCTGATCTTGCTCAGGTCTCTATCTCCTAGTCCAGCCTGTGATCTTCACCTCCTGGTCCAGGCCGTGGTCTCCACCTCTTAATCCAGGGTCTGGCAAAACCACTCTCTACTGCTGGACTAGTTACTTTTGTGATCGCACATTTTTTGTTTAGCTCATTAATGCTTGTTCCCCCAGGTGTGAGCTCAGACCTGTGTGCCTTCTTGGCTGCCCTATTACCTTCCGTAGTCCATGTATGGCTCTGCACGTTGTAAGCACCCAGTAGAAATCCACTGAATGAAGACAAGAATAAAGGAAGGAGGCAAGAAGGAGGAAGTAAGGCCATGCCCTATTCCTGGTCATTTATTTAATCTGTGTTTGTTAGATTACTTTGCAGATGGTTTTTCAGCACGCAAAGTACAACATCTAATATACTATGTTAGTGATATATTTTGAATGCTCAGCTCTGGAATTCTGCACATATAAAACAATATCTATACAGAGTCCACCAAAAATATGTATACACACACTTCAGGGAAAGAAAAATAGTATGATGTTTTTTCAACAGATGGTGTTACCCTCATAGGGGGGATCCCTAGAGGATGTCGTATATGGGACAAAACCCACGACATAGCCAAGCTGTAGAGAAGAAACTAGACATTCACGTGCAGCAATCTCAGTGACCAAGCTTACCCAAGCTGCAGTTCACCTTACTAAAAAATGCCTGGAAGCTCATGGCCACTAATTTGACCACCTCTTGTAAATTGCAGAGGCCAAACGTACCTTGTATGAATCTCATGATGTCTCAATAAATTTAGTATTAAAATATTTATAAAAGTTTTCCTTTTCCTGATAAGTGTATACATGTATATATATATTCGGCAATCTATCTACCTATCTAGTCCGACCCCAGCCAGCCACTCTCTCCTTCAGCTGAACCTGACACCCGGCTCTCCGAGCCCCGCGGCCGCCGGACCAGCTTCCTTCTGGTGCTCATCTCCACACTTTGTCCCCTCTATTCCCTGTGCAAATCGCCTTTACAAGCTCACTCGTTTCTCAAGGCTCAAAGCCAGAGCTGCTTTTCCGGGAAGATTCCTTTGATGCCTCTGGGAAGGGGCGGCCCCCTTCCCCCACATTTTTGCTACACTTGTACCTATCCCTATTAAAGAAATGACCAAGACTTCTTGTTCTTGTCTCTCCAGCAAGTCCAACTCTTCCACTGCATTGCATGTCCCTTAATGGCAAGAGAGAGCACCCCAGATTGAGCACATCTGCCTTGCACATAAATGGTCATAAATCAGTATTTGTTGAAGGAACAAAAAAGAAATGTGAATTTACAGCCAAGTATCACTTAACAGCAGGGAGGCCTTCTGAGAAATCACCATTAGGTGAATTTGTCCTGTGAATAATGTAGAATGTACTTATATAAACCTAGATGATCCAAACTACAGCACACCTGCTAAGCTATAAACCTGTGCAGCGTGTTGCTGTACCAAATACTATAAACAAACTAACTTGTATACAAATGGTAAGTATGTGCATATCTATACCTACAAAAGATACAGTAAAATTACTAAGCAATGGGGTTTTTTCAACTCCATTATAATTTTACAAAGACTATCAATGAATGTGTGGCCTGATATTGATATAAATATTATTGTGTGGTGCACACACACATACACACATATATACACAGTGATACATAGTTCACAAATGACTTTGTGAACAATTTGGCTCACAAACAAGTTTTTGGCAAAATTTTGTTCTTGTCTATGAACTCTGCCTCGGTTGACAATCATGACTGTGGCCAACTTTCCTGTATGAACAGAAATGTGGCTATCTTCTCCAGAATCAAAGAATACATTAAGTTTGTGAACTGAGGTACCACCATATATTCATATATGTCACATGTGCAAAACTCCAGAGTTGGACACTTAAAAGTCTATTAATATAGTACATTATTAAATGTTAGGAAGTGTAATGGTTACAGATTCATCTGTACATGGGTATATTAATACCTAACTCATAGGGTAGATACAAGAACTAAATAAGACACATAAATGAAATGTTTAGTACAGAGATTTACCATACTGAAAGCACTTCAGTAAAAATTAATTATATAATCATAATCACTAAAATAGTAAGGGAAATCAAATTGAAGGTATAGTTCCTTCTTCATATATATCAGCTTTATTTTCCAATTTTTTAATTCAAACTTTAATAAGCATTAGCAACCCTAGTCATGAAATAACTGGAGAGGCTATGACAGTTTATCTGCATTGTCAACTTGATTAGATTAAGAGAGGCCTGGAGTGGTGACTGGGTTGGAAGGGTCCTGACCTCAGCAATGGACAAACCCATTCAAGACTTCAGAGCTGAGGAGTAGAAGCTCAGTGGAGGAAGCTGCTCTCTAGGGTCATGTCTTTAAAGCGTGTGTCTTTCTTCTGGCTCTTTCTCCCTCTCGCCACTTCTGGGCCACCATGAGGTGAGCAGATTTTCTCTGCCATGCCCTTCCACCATGATGTTCTGCCTCATCTCAAGTCACAGCACTGGGATCATCTGGTCATGGACAGAGGCCTCAGAGACCTTGAGCCAAAATATACCTGTCCTCCTTTAAGTTGTGTGTGTTGGGTAGTTTGTCTCAGCAGCAGAACAGTGACTAATACAGAGAGAATTCAGAACACTAAGGGTTAAAGACAGTCTTAGTCACTACAGCTAAAGGACAAAATGTTGTTTCAGTAATCTGCAGTATATGTGGGGGAGTAAGGACAGCAACAGAGAAGAACTACTTCTATACAAAAATGATCACTAACATCAAAATGCCAGAAGTAACAGTAAGTGCTATAAACACTTAGCTTCAATAATTATAAATATTTACTGTAAATTATTTCTTCTGCTAAAAAAACAAGAGCAAAACACACAAATCCATTCATTGCTTGTAATCACTGGACAAAGTCATGTGACTCTATAAACATTAAGGATCCAGCTAATGAATATGCCATAATATGTTTCAATTAATAGCAAACAGGTCTCATTTGTGGTCTATTAGATACTATTCTGATGTAGAATGTCCGAAATTTAATGGAACAAGTTATGCAAAAAGGAAAAGGAAAGAAGACTATTTGCCACAGTATTTTGGGGAAAAAATGAAACAATGGGTCGATTACAAATGCTAGCAGTATGTACAGTCGTTGATATTTTTGTTCTCAATTCACATTTATCTCTGTGATAAGTGATAAAATAAAAAATAAGCCAGGGGTCTGACTGGACCTAAACTCTTTTCTCAGAGGTTCCAGAGTTAAACAGAAATGTATTAAGGAATCTAAATTCTTAACTTCTAATCATTTTACCACAAGATTATTAAACTTTAAACTAAAACGTAATTCTATTCACTGCCCAAACTATGGAGTAGTTTAACACAGTAGAAATGTAATATTCTTTGCAACATAATCAAAATAGGATAAAAAGGTAGAACAGGCAAGCTTAGCTCCAAAAGTCCTTCATTCAACAATTTCTGTATTTATTCACTACTGATTTCACGATCGTGATTTTGTGGTTGTTTCATAAAATCTGGTGAAATTTTTTGTAAGATGAGGTGAAATCCATCTTTGTTAATGCTGGTTCCTCAACCAGGAATGTCCTTCTTATTCATCCAGCTTTTTCTTCCTATACGACTTGTTTCTGGTGTCACTTGCTCTGTGACACACTGCCACATATGTCGTGCTTTTCCTGCCATGCAATGACCTTTCCCCCTTCTCTAGAATATGAGTTCCTTTGGAGTCATGGTCAGGTCTACGTATCTCTCATAACCACCTACTCAGCTTGTTGCATGTAAAATACTCTCAGGAAATCCTGGTTCATTTTGTCAGTGAATGTACAATCCTGTTAAGGTCTATAGAGGAAAGGCCACTAGTTGTGAGTTAAAGGTTAAAGTGAAAAGAACCTTTTTTCCCATTTTTTTTTAGTGAAATGAAACTCATAGCATTTTGACTTCCAGATGCATCAGCATTACATAAAAGATGTTGAAACTATTTTAAAAAACAGACATGCTGCACATTTTCCTGTCTGACAATTCATCTGAAATTATCAAGTTACACTGGGACTTTTGGGTGTTCAGCTAGGTACTGATTCCATACACTCACTGGACAGAAATCTGTATTTAGACTGTGCTTCGGTAACACAACACCCACACCATATTCCTGTCTGCTCCCCAGGCAGACCCACAGAGCAGCCTAGTGGGCTTTGCCCTGTCTCCCAGCACCAGCCAGTGAGTCTATGAGGAGAAGTCCCAGCCCCAGGGCACCCCAGGGCTCAAGTGCCCCAGCCCTGACTTCTGTGTTCCACCTTTACTGGAATTCCTATTCCCTTATGGACCAAGTCCTCATGTAGCAGCCCTCAGTTTTCCAGGGTTGAACCTTTGAGCTGGGACAGTCTGCCTGGCTGCGTGCATATGAAGTCACCACGCCGTGGCAGCTCCTCCCTTTGCTGAAGGCTACACGTTACTCAGAAAGAAACAAGGAACAACAGAAGGAACAAATCTTTCCTAATAAATGACGCATGCTGACGGTCCACATTCAGAAGTATTAGTCATGGTTGGGATGATAAATACGAATTTTCCAGGAGTCTTATTTAATGGGTTTTCTTTCTTTCATGCTTCAAGATTTTCTAGGTCTCTGAGAGGAAAAGCCATGCAGACAGCATTTCTCTGCTCCCTATCTGATACCATTTGGCAGCTACTGTCACCTCACCTTACAACTTCTACCACCCAAACAGCTTGAGGGTGTTCACAGTCAGAATCACACACTCTAACCAGTCTGCATGACTTGGAGACTACAAAAAAATACCATTAGATAAGTGAGAGATGATCAGGGCAAGGAGGGAAAATCCAGACACACACTATGGTTTTAAAAGTATTTGTACTAAGGTGGGTGTGGGGGTGTGCATCTGTCATCTCAGCTGCTCCAGAGGGTTGGCAGGAGGATTGCAAGTTCGAGGCCTGTAAGGGCGACTGAGCAAGACCCTATCTCATAAAGGGCTGGGTATGCAACTCTGTGCTCAAACACTTGCCTAAAATGAGCTAAGTCCTGGGTTCAATTCCCCATACCGAAATAAAAAAAAAAAAAAGAAGTACTAAATTGTACAAAGGTTGAAACCCAGGAAACAATGTGGGCAACCTGTATAAAACTGATGAAGCATGACAGTACAAAGAACACCCCTAAACCTACCACCCTATTTAAGAACTATGCATTACCTTTACTGATATGTCCTCTTATTTGCTATTCTCTAAAATAGCCCCTACTCCTCCCAAGGCACTCACTGCTTTCTTGAATTTTGTATTTACCACCCTCTAACATGTATCACTTAATTTTGCTTAATATTTAGACTTGATAAATAATTCTATGATATTGTATGTAGTAGTTTGTAATTTTTTTTTCCCACATACTATTGCTTCTAAGATTTAACAATGTTATGGCAGGTGGCTGTAGTTTGTTCGTTTTCACTACTATATAATATTCTATTCTATTATATTAATACTACATAATATTCTATTATATTATTAAAGTGACACAAGTTTGGCCTAAACCTGCCTCTGTGGTCAGGTAGTAAAGCATGGCCCAAAGCAGCCTCCAGATAGTGAGCTATTCCCTAACTCAATGCGTAAACAAATTATAACCCAATCAAGAAGTATATTCTTGTAACCAAGTAACTGAGCCTCAGGCAATTGAAGCAGTCAAGCTTCAGCCAATCACAGGCTGCCAACTAAGTAGACCACTTCCACAAGGCTAATGCCAACTGCAGCCAATCAGGTTGCTTCTGTATGTCACTTCCTCTTCTCTAGCTATAAAAACAGCCTGCATACGGTGAAGTGGAGCATTCTAAGCCATTTTTCTCTGGAACACTGCCCAGAGAACCTTTTTCTTGCTCAAATACACTTTGTTAAATTTAACTTATCTCAGTTTTTCATTTAACAGTTTCACAGTGTGAATATATATTTCCCTATATTGATGGACTTTAAAATTTTTCCAACTTCTACTTTTTTCCCTCATAGAAACATGTTGTGTTCATTAAAACAATACACACACACGTTTCCTTGGCATACATGACTATTCATTGTTACATAATAATGCCACCCTATTTTCCCAAATGATTACATCAGGCTATACTCCTACCAGCAGTGAAGTCCATTGTAAAATCGATTAATTCTTTTAAAATCAAGGAGACCTATTTGAGCCAAATCTGTTTCAATTTTACTTGTTCTTATTTTTAAAATTAAAAAACTGACAAAACAACAATGAAGACAAAATCAAAACAACACAAAAACAACAAAAATGATACATGACCTCAAGACAAAATGATAGAAATTTACAATGGCTGCTACGTTATACACTGTTATCTTCAGTGAAGTTGCTCAGCCCATTAGACATAAGAATGTAAGATTGATCAAACAATCAAAGACAGTAACAAGTAAAAAACAATAAAAATAATTTTTAAAAAACATTGGAAATGATGCAGGGAAGCCTTGGTGAGCTGTCTAGGGTCCCAGATTCTCCGGCCCTGCCCCCCCCACTTCCTGTTTCAATTTTAGAAACTCAAGTTATGAATACCCATATAGGAGAAAACATACCTCTCTCATATTGGTGATTTTATACTTTGTGTATCATTAAATGTAACAAATGAGTTACTTCCTAAAATAGGTTTATTTCACCACCTTCAAATGTGGCGTTAAGTAGCAACTTGGGTTGGACAGAGGTAAGTAATGTGAAGGCTCTGCGTGGATTTATTTCTCAATAATTCAAATCCTTAAGGTGGCTATCACTGGTGTCATGATGCGTGAGTCACAGAGGCCCAAACTGCCTGCTTGAAGCAGGAAATCACATACAATTCTAAAGTACCATCAACTATGAAAAACGGAGATACTTTTAAAAATTTCCTCAACATTTGAGAGAAGCAGGAAAACATGAAGTTGAAACAGATGAGCAAAACCATTAACCTTATTTTAGAGTGGAAAATTTAAGCACTTTATAATTAGATTTTGCAAGACCTGTGCTTGGGAAAAATATTCTTCCCTCTCCTTATGACCAAGCTCAGAGCTTATGGCTTTGGTGCTGGCTTACAGTGTGAGCTCCCTATTGGCCAAGGCTACAACATTCCTCCAGCTCTCCCCACGCACCTTGTTGCATCTGAGTGTAGGTTAGCAAGTCAGCGGCATCAGAAGAGGCGGGCAGTGACACGCACAGGTCACACTGTCAGAGCACATCGCTGTATTCTCTGTGCCCTTTAACCCGAGCAGAGCAGGGGGTGGGGGAGGATATGTGCTGGGAAGCAGGGGGTGTTGGCCAATCTTCTTTTCAATCCTTTAGCTTTCTTCCCCCAGGCCACTTATTACCCTGTGTACAAGGTCTTGACCACCGTTTTCTCCTTCCTGCTGCATTCTAGTCTCTTACAAGTTCACAGCCTAGGCAGGGAAACAGCCAAAGGCAGGGACCAGGGGAGGAGGAAGTACAAAAGGCTTTTGAACGCACAGTGGATATCTCTGGAAAACTGAATGTTGATGAAAAATAAAACAAGCAAGTTATGCTGCTAGTGCCTGGTAAGTTGCCTGAGATTTTTTGGTAACTATCAGTGTAGTTGCCTCTGATTAGATTCTCACGTTTTAATTAAAGTGAGGCCTTATTTTAATCACACTTCTCAGGCTAGTAAGCTGGAGCCCAGCCAGGCAATGTGAAGGGAGTGAGCCTTTCCTTCTTGGTAGGGAAGCTTTAACACAACACCCTCATTTATTTTCTGCTGAAAGTGTAGTTTTTGAAAAGCCAGCCTGTTTTGATACCTAAGATCTGGTGCTGGGTACACGCAAAAAACGAGGAAGAAAAACATGAGTCTGTAACCTCAGGTGGGACTCGAGATTATGGACAGCTTTCAAGATCAGCAAAAATATTAACAAGTATCACATTTGAAAGGAGGCCTCTGTAACACCCGTATTTAAAGATCTGGTTAAAATACAGTCATTTTCCACCACGACAAAAATCTTTTATTTGAGAACGACTCTGTATCCTCAATGTTGTGTTGAAAGTCTGTCTGGCTTTTTGTTCAGAAACGAGACGATCTTTTCAGGAGAATTATGGTACTCCATTCTAAGTGCTTAATGAGGGACTAATTAGTCCTCTCCCTCCTCCCTCCAACTCCTAAGGGAAATGAGGTCAGAAACTACTTCCTACCCAAAGCACCCAGTGGCGGCAGCAGCAAGTACTCCCGCAGCATTTGCCAAAGGGCAGCCCTTTGCGAGGCAACACAGGTACAAGAAGGAACTTCATCAAGGGCTCTGCCTTCAGCTAGAGGGCAGGCTCAGCGCACAGAAAAGCTGAACACTTATTATAAGATCCTGCAAAGGAGCTGTTGAAACAAGCTGGACCACCCATCCACATAATACTCATCTCAGGGACTCCCTCTTGGTACTGCCAAAAGGACAGCCTTCCTGGACCCTGATCCGTCACCCTGGAGCACCGCCCTCACCTGCAAGGTGCCGGCAGAAAGCCCCCTGAATCTCACTGCAACCCACAGGCCTTCCTGTCTGCAAAACAGGCACCCAGAGAGAATCAATACAGCCTGGAGACACCAGCTGGCAGTGGCTCCCACGCAGCCCGCAGCCCGTCAGAGGCTTAGGTCCTACCTTTCTCCTGGAGGTATGGAGAGCAAATTAGAAGTCGTAAACACCTCTGGTGGAAAGGGGAAAATTCCTTTGGGCTTCGTAAGGGAACTTTTGTCGGCAACAGCGAGTGTCTCCAACGTGTCAGATGTACTTACATGCTCACCCTTGTCTCTCAGCCCTGCCAGGCCTCTGCAGACCACACCTTTTTCTGGTCACAATTATGGCAGCAATGCCCACCCAGGCAAATGCTGCCTCACATGTTCAAAGAATGCCTAACATGTTTGAGAAAACTGCTGGTCCCTGACAAGCTGCACAAAGCTATTTTCAATGGAAAGGGAAGCCTATACCTGAATGCCAAATGCGGCATTGTCAAATCTGTGGGGAGGGAAGAGGCTGGGAGGAAAATATCCAGGCTCCCAGTATGAGCTCAAGTCTTACTGGGGGGACACATATGTATGTCTGGCCAGGGGCATCAGTGAGAAGCAGCTGAGCTCTAAACTGTGCTGGACATCAAAGTGGGCAGTGTGGGATTAAATACAGCATCGGGATGATGCTAAGCAAAAAGGATCAAGATGAAACATTTATATGCACCAATTCCCACCACGAATGGATTTACCATATACCACCAGCATATACTAGTAATAAAAAACAAAGCCTGATGGTTTGATGCACGCTGTGCTTCGCATCACACACTCTAGGAGATGGTCACCCATGTGGCATAGTTTTAAGAGCACCGTTTTCCAAAGATTTCGCTGCTATCTGAGACTCCATAATTAGATGTTTTCATTTAAAGATTCTCTCTTTCTCTTGCACTCTCTCATCCCCTCTCATTTTCTGCACAATATACTACCTTGGAATGGGACCTCCAGATGCCCAAAATAAATATTCTTTGAGGTCAGGGGTTATCTATTGCCTTCACCATCAAGTCCATGGGCTGTAAAATGAGGCGTTACCACCTGCCCCAGAAAGCTAAAGTTCAATTATGGACATAAAAGTACATGGCCCACCCCATGCCCACAGCGGCACCTGGTTTTCCTCCCTTTCTACAGAGCAGGTCACAGCAGGATAACAGGTGAGGGTGACACTCAGGTGCTGACCTCCCAGAGGTCAGCAGAGTGGAGATGGGGCAGCGGGAACAAAGGGCACCTGTGACAGTGTCTGTTTCACAGGAGAGGTGAGGTCAGATCTCCACAGCTCAGAGAGACTGAGACTGACATCTTTGCGGTGTTGACGGGCAAGGCTGGGACCCGTGACAATGACCTCCAGCAAAAAGCCACACCTCCCTCCTCCCCAGGCTCTCAGCTGAGGGAGAGGTGTATCCAGGGGCACCTGCACAGTTGTCCCATAAGGGACAGCAGGCAGCCCTTTGCCTGGCCAGGGGACAGACAGGCAAGGCAGCAGGACTAATGAGAGCCAGTACTCAGAATCCACTGCTTACAGAGGACTAGCCCACACCCAGTGGTATAGCCATGGTCTGCCTTCTTTCTATTGCATATCACAGCCACACTGATCTCACTCTGAACTTAGCAATTGCTGCCTCCCAGGGCGTGGATAGCACAATCTCACCAGGCACTCAGGGCACGAACATGGTAGGAGGGGAAGGTCCTAAAGGAGGATGCTGAAGAAATCCATCTTTAGGTTGAAAAAACCTTTGAAACCCCAAAGATCCTATTCAGGAATAACTCTCTAAGAAACTCCATTATGACCACCCATTGAAAACAAGGCGAACTGCTAGGAAGAAGAGGGCTCTCTTTTAAAAATAATAAATAGTCACAGCCATCACAAATACGGTAATATTATTTAGAAACATTGCTATGTCCAGATACCAGCTCCTCTTTGCCCTTAAAAGATCTACTCAGAACTAGTGATATGCAGAATGCCCTTGGGAGGGGTCTGACAGCATCTGTTGCTATAGTTTTCGTGGAACACAACCTGGATTCACTTTTAGGAAACTTCAAAATGCAACACTTAGAAATAATGGCATATACTGTCCATGGGAATCTCTTAAATGTGGTTTATCATGTCACGCAGTTACAGTAAATTATTGTATTATCTCCTATTTAATAACCAAAATTAATAGTCTTGGGACCACTTATGCTATGTCTTATCTGCAATAAATTGAAAATTTCCAGTCAACCTTTCTCTAGTCTTCTGGTATACTTTGGGCCATTCCCTTCCTCTTTCTGATGATATGTACAAAGAATGTAGCACAATATTCATACTATCTAAACAAAACCACACATAAATAAAAGCATTATGCAGTGCTCCCCAAATTCAAAGGAAATGACTTTGGAGTATACACATTCCTGATGACACTCTATTAATACAGGTAATTAAAAGTTGAGCAGATAATAACATTAAACAGCAGGCACAACTTTTTGCAAATTTTCCCTGGTATTAGCTATGCATAAACCCTGACTGGTGCTCAATGCTAATCAAATTCATCTCTTCTTAAGAGCAAGTGTAGCCTAAAAGGAATGCTTTGAACAGAATGCTTCACTATTGTCTGATTATTCTAAATTTAAAACTCCAACAAAAGAAAGGATTATTCTCCTTGAGGTTTAAGATTCATGAGAATTTGGTAATGAAATTCCTTTAGGAGAACAAATTAAAAAATTGCTGTCTACAAGCTGCCAGTGTTTTATGCCTGTATAGTGTTTTTACATCAAAGTCACCATTCATTCAACAACAACTGTTTGTTTGGAATAAATGAATGAAAGCAACGGTCTCAGAATACTTTACAAGTGTAACCACCTATAAGTTATGAATCAGAAAGCAAGTTCAATCATCCCCCCATGCACAGGCTGAGGCGAGTTAAATGTGAGTTTTTACAAAAGGGGCCAAAGCCAGACCTGGAAACTCAAGTTATGTCCTGCGAGTCTTAGGAAATGACCCAGCTGCCAGAGCTTGTTGCTGGTTGCAGTTACCTCTGCACACTCTGAGTGCAATCCGGATAGGAATCAAGTCTAGGCCAGGTGAGGTAAGATTAAGGAAACACAACAAAGCCAGGCTTGTTCCTGAAATTATACAGGTAGCCCCCAAAGGAAAAAGAGCCCTGCCCCTAATCAAATGCAAAGACTGAAAATGAAATTCTTAATATTTAATTATGTTGACATTTTCACTACCATAAAGCACATGTAACAAATTACTCATGGGTACAACAGTAGGAGAAAAATATACATGCAGGCACTGCATAAGAGGTGGGGAGCAGGGTTCCCCAGGGGTAAGTTTTCCTTATCCAACAACTCTGCTAATACCCATCTTTTCCCATCCTGACCTCAACCAGGATAGTCCAAGAGCCAGCCAGCACTTTAAATCTACTTGTTTCAACTGAGAAGACAGACACAAGTAGAAGATTGTTGCAAATGGAATCTGTCAGACACATAGAAAATTCTCATGTCTTTCAGGGTGAGGGAGCTGAAATCATAAATCTTACAGACTTTTCAATCTGTACCAAAAAACTCGAAAATTTTAATATTATCCCCATTCTAAGCTGCCCTCTGTGTGCTACCCCAAACACAGCAACTACCCTACCATCTATTTTTCTGTCCCAGAAGGAGGTTCAGCAGCACAGCCATTGACAGATTGGTAGAGAAGGTCAAGTTCATCTATAGGATGCTTCCCCTTTCCTTCCCAAGGGGCCGCCCCTCTTGGCCCTAGAGGTTTCTGCTCTATAATTCTTTCCCATCCCTCCCCTGACAACGTTAGCTCTAGTGGAACATCACATTGTTTTCATGTGAATGACTCCCTTCACTCACTTACCCCACCCCAGTCTGTACTTTAAACCTTTTAATTTTTAAAGTGAAGTGTCAGAAGCTTCTCTTTCCTTTAAATTCCAGCAGCAGCCAGCAGCCAACATTCTAGACGACGAAACAAGATAAGGTAACTCTCCCTGCTTTTGCAACCTTACTGTGCTTCATGTTAAGGCTTGCCAGAAAGATGGAGATGACTTGGAGTCACGGACCAGCTACATATTCCACTACAACCGTGAGCAGACTATCTCACTGAGCCTCAGCTACTCATTTATAAAGAGAAATGATCATAAAGTAACAAAATATGGTTATTATAAGACAATCGCATTCAGCGGCTGGCACGTGCTATCTTAAAAAGCACTTTCAGAACAGTGGTTTCCAAGTGCAGGTAGGAGCAGCAGCGCTGAGGTTGACCAGGTATCACGAACAGAGACCCTGATCCACCGCAGATTCTGTTTAAGGTTCTAGGGTCTTGGAGCCAGGCGCCCCCTACAGGCAGTTCCGGGGTTAGCCCTTTCCCCAGTTCAGCACTGTCCATTTCCAGGGCTCTTGACCAGCCCAACAGGAGACTTGCCCTTCTGACTCCTTGCCGCTCTCTTCTCCTCCCAGAGGGAACCAAGTGGGAGAAGATAAAGTATTGCCCAAGATGAGGCCCCAGGAAGGCAGTGCTGAGATCTCAGGAGGTTTCTCTCTAGGGCATGAGGAGAGGTGGCATCAGAAGCAGTGGATCAAGTCGCATGAGTGCTATGTCTCTGCCAGGGTTTTCCAGGTCAGCATCAGGAGACACCATCTCCCCTGGAGGGGTGGGAAGCCTGTGGGATGCCATGGTGGGAGTCCATGGACCAGAGGTTTGCTTGTTTGTCCTCTCCTAGTTTATGGATACGGCCTTGTGCAGGAAGCTTGACACAGAAGTGGAGACAATGGGCAGCAGCTGCAAAGGCCTCTCAAGACCCCCTAAGTGGGGCTGAATGTGTCACGCAGTGGTAGAGCACTCTACAGCATGTGCAAGGCCCTGGGTTCCATCCCTACAGTCTTGCCAAAACAAAACAAAACAAAAAAATCACCTCGAATAAAAAGACAAAGGGCAGAGGAACAAGGGAGAGGCTTTGTGCATAGGTTTCAGAAAGGAACGAGGAGGAAAGTCCAACCGTTAGCGGTAGGACTGGGGACACTTGTATGTTACACGTGTGAATTAGAAGACGGGCACATTTGTCTAACATACGTCACATCAAGAGTAAACGTTTAAAAACTACAAGCCTCTGAAAACAAGACACAATAAAAAGTATCATTTTATTTTGCAAAAGTAACACAAATTACAGTCATTTATGCAAACTACTTCTGGTAATGCCCAATTATCAAGTGGCACAATATGACTTAAGTGTACCATGAACTATGTGTCCCATTAACTCATGTACATTATATTTTATGACAACATTGAATTCTGTTTTGTATGTTTAGGCTGCCTATTGTATGTGATGCATATAATTGCAGAACTTGGGAGCTAGAATGGACCTCACAGAGATCCCTAGTTAACCCTTTTTATTTCACAAGGGTAGAAATCAAAAAAGGTAGGACTTTCTCAGGGCCACAAAAGAAGTAGTTTATAGCAAAGTGGGGTATGTAACAGGACTGCCCAGGATCCCCGTACCGCTCCAGGGTTGGTTATTCTTAAGATCCTGTGCACTTACACATCCTTCCTCTCATTGTGTACGACCACCTGCTCACCATGTGGTGTTATTTAACAAGAAGGTGAAATAGATTTATATGCTTGGGGGTAAGGTTAAACTCAGGCGCTGAGATGCTGGAGTTCTTGGCTAGGCAACATTTGGCTAGTAAGATATTCAGAAGATATTTAGAAGATAAGATATCCTGGAAAGAGAATCTGAAGGAGAATTAGTGTGTTGCAGCAGTGGAAAAAAAATGTCATCCAGTCAAGGTTTCCAGGATGATAACGTTATCCAGTGGCTGGGAACGAGGGAGAAAAATCTCCCAAGGAATTCTTTTTGCTCATAGATGAGTTTTCTAATGATAGTTATTCCAAGAGCTATAGAATTAACACAAGTAGTATGAAAACATCTACCACACTATGTAGGCTGAATCAATATGCAATATTCAGTCAGTACTGACTTTCTTTACCATAGTTTGCTGCTCACACAGTGCTGCTAAGAAAGTCTCACTTTTGAACACATGCTGAGAACATAAGTGGAGAAAAGTGCTTCCAGTGTCAGGTGTAATCTATTTCACGGGTAACCCTGGAAAGTATCCCAATGTGTTAGGGTTATATTCATATGTAAGTTCAATACAGAAGGCTAGTGTGAGGGGTGAGTGGAAATCTAAAAGAGTTGTAAAAGCAAAGTCTGTCTCTCCTTGATATGTCACAACACATGAAAATATACCCATCTGCCTCGGGCCACCATGTCAACTGCTAGAAACCATTTCTCGCTTTGGAGTGAAATGCTTTAGTAGCTTTGGGTCAATGGCATTCCCAAAGCACTCGTTCTTAGTCTCTGATGATGGCTCTGAGCTCATTCTTCACATTCCAACAGCTCCAAGAAGAGAAGCACAGACACTAATATGGTTGAATATGGGACTTCAGCTCACAACCTGTCTCTCTGGACATCTATGCATGAGTCTGAGGTACACATGGCCACAGAGAGGAAGGAAGCTATGGCTTTCGGACATAGTCCAGTCTACAGACAAAGGCCCTCAGAATGGTGGTGATTCAAAAGAATTCTACATCTGTCATTTTATCTTGTCTCTTCCTTATATATAATTTTGTCAGTAAAAGAAAGATTAAAGACTCATGGGGAAGAGAAGTGAGGGATTTCTATACATACTATAAACAGATCTCCAGCCAGAAGCACTACCTTTGCCTACCTGTCCATCTCTCTCTAACACACACACACACACACACAGTAAATCAATAAATAAAATTCCTCTGGGTTCAGTTAGCCTATGATCCACCCTCTGCTTCTGTGCACTTGACTTCTATTTTGTTGCTTCTGACTATGTCTACATTGTGTTTAGATGTGAAGAGAACTGGTTTTATTTCCTTCCTCTTAGACAAAGACATGTGATACTATTGTTCTTTGTTTCCTTAAAATATGTTGGCACTCCTGCTCTCCTTAGTAAAAGAAGGCCTTCGAGGATCACTGGAGCTTCTAGGGTGAAGCAATTATCTGCCGAACAACCAGAACTCAGCTGCAAATGCCACCAGGAAAAGTGCAAAGGCTGAATCGGGCAGCACTTTGAATCACAAGCACTTTTGCAGGCGAAGTGACTGGCTGCCAGTTGGATGTTGTTCTGTTCCTAATTGGACAATGAAGCAGGACACTCCTGGGGGGCCATTACAGGGACACAGGTGTAGCTCACAGTAGACAAAAGCCATGCGTCTAACAATGTAAGGGAAAGCCTAACTTTTATCAACTGCTTTACGCACTAAGTGTCCCGGGGGAGTTCATTATTTAAGAGAACTCCATCAATGTTTCTATAATATCCATAGCCCCTCTATTTGTGTTGTATAAGTGTCTCTCTCTGGCTTTCAAACCCATCAACATTCTGCACATTGGTACCAAAAGAGAGCCAAGACAAGGGGCAGGTGACACGGGCTGGGAAAGAGAAGATGGCACCAGGCATTTAACATTAAGACATTTTGCTTGATAGGCCACAGAAAGCATCATATAAAAGGTGGAAGTAGAAAGGTGACTTGTGATTCTCTTTCCTGCAGAAGTATAGGCTCTATGAGGAGAAACAAGAAATTACTCTGGCAGCACAATTAAGCCACAGTCCTAATACAGAGGGGTGAATGTTGGTGGTGAGGACAACTAAGACACAACAGATCGCTGGCACTTGCTGGCATCCAGATCACTAGTACTTAGGGGCACTGATTAGGAGAGCTAAGCATAAATATGGCCATGCCCTTGGCTATCTCGTGGGATGGAGACCATCTCTCTTCCATGTGAAGAATTAAGTCATAAGCACCCAGGAGATCTGCAGTGAACTAGGGTCAGGGAGGAGTTCAGAATTAGAACACTGTCCCTTGCACAATGGTTCTACCCATTGCCAGGCAGAAAGCAGCCGCAGAGGAGCCGTGACAGACACTGCCCAGGGCTCAGACCCCTCCAATCCGCACAACCTGTGGCACATGCACAAACTGCTCAATAATTTTTAAGAATCAAGCCTCCATCTGAAGATGGAGTGAAGGAGTGTCATCTTTGCCTGAAGGTACAGGGATCGTCTCAGAACAAAGTTGCGGCCTGGCAAGGTCTCTTACCATTTGATGAGTGAAACAAAAACAGGGAACATCAGGACAGTAAGGACTTGGTGACAGCAAAATGCAATGTAAGAAATAGAGAAAGGAGATACTTTCCAAAAAGAGCTACAACTGGAAAGAAATAAATTTCAGACAAGATATGTTTTGTGTTTTCGAAGTAAATAAGGAGAAGAAGAAAAAAGTCGAGACTCAGCATAAATGGCAAGTGAATGAGAACAAAAGCAGTAACTAAACTACTGAAAATATATCAGAGTGTTTTCCAATAACCAATGATTGAAGTTTAACGTAAAACTACATAAGACGAATGAAAAGAAAGTAACACCTAAATGAGCCACAAGAGCCACATGAAGGATAAACTTGAAAAACTAGGCCACAATGCAGAGAAAAAAGTTGAAGAGGATAAAATAAGAGACATCGCAAAGGATATAGAAGACAAAGTGGGAAGCCAACATACAGATTTCTGGGGGTCATAAAGTCATCAGAATACATACCAAAGAAGTAATTATGAAAGATACCATGAAAGAAAACTTTTCTGAACTAAAGAAATAAGAGGAAAATCTGCTGCGTGTTTACATTTAAAAAGTTATTACAGGAAAAAAGTACATTGCCACAAATCTCCCTCAAAATTCCCCCCTGGCTCGAGTGTACTTATCTTACCGTTCTTGCCACCGTCTGAAGCAGTTCTGGAAGTCTTCTTTCGTGAGTGTTTTCATTGTGCTGTTGTGGGTGTTTTGATGTCCTGAACTCATTCCAAACTACTACCTTTCATGGTCATTTTGACTTTGAGGAAGAGGTAAATCATAAGTTGCCAGATTTAGTGAATAAGGTAGATGAGGGCACATCATGTTTTTTAAAATATACCTTTCTGTTGGACGGCACTTAGCAGTAGCATTTACCTATTTTTGATCACACCTCATAAAGACAACGCTCATGAAGGAGGACTTAGAGAATTGCTTCAGAAAGTGCCAAGGATCATAGGATAAGTGTGTTTGAAGCAAGAGAAAACATTTTGAGGGGAATTGATGGCAATGTGTACTTTACCATAGTAAGAATATTTTAAATTTAAACAACAACTGTATATTTTGATCACCCTTTTTACCTTATTCCTATAGCAAAAAAAAAGTTTAGTCTGTACAAGAAAACAAGTAATGCAACTGACATACACATATGTATACATGTTAATTAATAAATGAATGAAAATTGCCATTTACCTACCAAAGAAACGTTGCAATTTTGAAGGCAAAGGAAGAAAATTATAAGCACCCAGTGAGAATGGTAAAAAAAAAGTCCATTTAACCAGGTCATTAAAACGGAAAAAAGAGTCAGAGTCCCATCTGAATACAGAAGAAATAAAGCACCTGTGTATTTTAGATGCCAAAAGTTTTCAATAAAAGATTTCTGGACATACCAAGTTTTCTGTTTAGGTATGACAGCTAAGAAATAAAAGAGATATACTCTTGAATGTGAAAGAACAGTAAGAAAATCATGTATTTCATAAAACTATTATTTGAAAAAGTTCTCTAATCCACTAGAATTTAATTTTACAAAAGAAAAAGGAGAAGCTGTGGTTTGAAATTTTTACCGTATATGCAACCAAACCATACAAATTGGAAATAATTCAATATAATTATTCAAAAAAGAGTTCAGGTTATCTAGATAATTCTTGTAAGAAAAGTTACATAATATTTTAAAAGGGTAAGTAATGGAAACCAGATATCTCCACGCTTATATTTATATTTTAAAAACAAGAAGAATTCTAAATGAGGATAAAAATGTGTTAATCTCTCCTTAAGTAGGGGGAAGCTTGTTGAGATTGCTCATACTGAAATATAGGTCATGTCTGATACACCAGAGACAATAAGGACAATAAATATAATGTATCATAGGACTACTATTGGAGAACAAATTGTATCACATAAAGTGGAAAAAAGCAGGACTATCAAGGAACTAGAAAAGCAAAAGAAATAAAATGATGGCAAAAATTAGAACAAGAATATCAACATTCAAGATAGGTATTAACTCTTTTGAAAGAAGTAAAAGAATCTCAAATGGAGCCACAAATTAAGAACAGCCTTATGCTATGTGTAAGGAACCCATGAAAGTTAAAAGAAAACAGACCAAAGTAAGGAAATATCAGGAAACTGCACTTTTAAGAGTGACAAAGCATTACTATAAAATCAGTATTAAAGGTTTTTAATGACAAAAGGTACATTCCAAAGAAAAGTTAACATTTTATGTCCTAAGATAGCATAGCACATGGAAATACATAAAGGAAAATAAGCAGATACTCAGAGACATGAAACCGTGTTATTAAAATACACTCTCATACTTTTAATACTTCGGAAAGTAATCAGATGAAAATTTAATAATGACCTAGAAAAGTACGATAAAATAATAAACACAGCTGATTTGGTGACTGCAGAAACCTGTTAATTACAGCATGCATCTTCTGTACAGGGGCTCACAGAACATTAACAAAAGTAATCATGTATTGGGGTATAAAGAAAATTTCACAGCATCTCAATACCCCTGTGACCACACGGCAATAAAACTCATTAATAAGCAGAAGCATACAATTCAAATTAATTTGTATATTTTAAAAATAGCTTTCCAAGTATGTGAAAGGTCCAAGGCATAATAAATTATGCAATTACAGACTGAGACAATAAAGATCAAGAGCACCTTACGCATTACTTTATGTATAAAAGTGAAGGTCACTTACAATCAGGCAAATACCTTATATATTTGCATTATTAGGAAAATTCACAACAAGATCAACTCAAGAAATTAGAAAAAGTGAAGAAAGTTAAAGAAAGCAAAAGGAAAGTAAAGCACACAAAATAATGATAGAAACATAAAAGTTTAAATAAAAATATTTCAAAACATGGTCTTTAAATATAGGCAAAATTAAAATAGATTTATTACTAAGTAATGTTTTGAGGAACAAATAAGCTAAACTAAAATTGAGAAGAAGTAGGATAAAACCACGAATGTTAAGGAAATTTTCAATTTTAAGGATATGCAATATTTTACTCTATCCTAATAAATATTCAAAATATGGAAATCACAGTATTTCTAGGAAAATACAAATGTTTCAATATTACTTTAAAAAGTAAAAATCCTGGTTTAAAAAATTACTATAGAAAAACATTTCAGAGAGTGGGCTTTTATAATGTATCAACCAAAAAAAGACCTCAGTCCCATAAATTAGAGACCAAATAATTTCAACTCTTCCAGGAATGGTCAGTTTCTATGATGCATAATTAAATTATACAGCTGACAGTATTACTGACTTGGTAGGAAGAAATGTGATTATTAAAGATGCTGAAAAGACATTTTCTGAAAGATTCTATGGGAGTAGATATTGAAACATCAGGCTATAATACTGCTTATTTCCCATAACAGGAGATATTTACCATAAACCAGTATTTTATTAAAAGTTCAAAACAAGACTCAAGAAATAAATTCAAGGTCAGGATACAGCTCAGTGGCACAAACACCTGCCTGGCAAGTACAACGTCCTAAGTTCAATTTCCAGTACCAAAAAAAAAAGAACTAAATACTCAGGGCTGAGGGAGTAGCTCAGTGGTACAGCACTCACCCAGTGTGCAAGAGGCTGGGAGTTTGGTCCCTGGCATAGCAAGGTAAATAAATACATACATAAACTCAGGAATGAAGTCCAGTAAGCCTGCTCTGCTATCATTATTTAACATAACATTGGGATGTTGTTGGAGAAATGAAAATAAAAACTATTAAAATGTAGGAGAAAACACTATCATTATTGGAAATTCTACTATTGCCTACTAGGAGCACCTAAGGGAATTAGCTTAAAGGCTCTAGACTTTAGTGAGATGAATAAAATGACTACTTATTAGAAGATATGTATGCATGCAGATACACACATAAATATACACATATTAATAGTTTCCCTAAAACCCAGCTGAAAATATAAAAGAAATAAAGGTTAAGCTCAAAATTATAACCAACATTGTAAAATCTCTAAGGAAGTCATTATAAGAATTGCTCAAGTCCTATAAAAATTTTAGACTACACACTACTAAAAGATAATGAAAGAATAAAACTGTGTGCCTGGATCAAAAGTCGTAAGAGTGTAAGTAAAAACTTCAATTCTCTCCACATTAACATGTAATCAGTTACAATTACTATTTATTTTAAAGAGATATTTTAAAATCTGAGCAAATTAGTCTTTCATTATGTACACATGGAAGAAAAAATGAATAGACTAGAAAAAGCTAAGAAATTTTAGAAAAGGAAGTTATATAGGAGAATTTGAGTGCTGTGCTTAAAACTATTAAAATGATAGAATCAAAATGAAAGTGAAAAATATACAGATCAAGCAAACAGAATATAAAGGTCAAAAATATACCCAAGTCTTTAAAAAAAATATATATATATATATATATTTAGTCAGTTAATTTATTTTTGAAACAAGGTTTTGCTATGTAGTCCAGACTGGCCTTGAACTCACTATGTAGCCCAAACTGTCCTCAAACTCATGGTGACCCTCCTGCCTCAGTCTTCCGAGTGCTAGGATTACAAGTGTGCACCACTATGCTCAATTTTAAAAATATTTAGACCTTAAATAAGGTGGTGTATTCTATCAAATGGGAGAGGATTAATGTGAGAACAATCAGTTAAACTGTTAGATTCTCACGTCTGAGATCGTACCTCACAAGAAACTCCAAGTATAAACCAAGAGATACTAGAAGAGCTACAAGAAATTATAGGTGGGTATTATCTGATCCTAGGGGACAGAAGGCTTTTCTGATATAAAAGAAAAAAAAGTGTGTTGGACTACATAGTTTGCATATTTATACATCAAAATCACAATGAATAATAGCGAAAGGAAAGTATCAAAGTGGGAAAAGTTCAGAACTAATATCCTTAACACAAACTAAATCCATGTAATGATGAGAAGATAGACTGACTCCCTGACAGAAAATAAGCAGGAAACAGAATAATCAACTTAAAACAGAAATATAGAAAACAGAGGACACATAAGGAACATATCTAACCTCATTGAAAGCCATACCAACCAAGGCAAATTCAGATAAAATATACAGTAATTTTAACATACCAAATTGGCAAGATTTTTGTTTGTTTTCATTTTGTAATTGCAGTGCTTCATGTTGTCCAGCATGCAGACATAGGAATATTCTTTTTCCATGGTTGGTGAGTGCTCAATTAGAGTAATTTAATTACATGTATCAAAAACTTTATGAGGGCCCTTATTATTTTCACGTTCTAGAAACGAATCCATAGGAAGCAGAGATGTTCAAAA
This sequence comes from Dinomys branickii, assembly GCA_004027595.1. Classification (NCBI taxonomy): domain Eukaryota; kingdom Metazoa; phylum Chordata; class Mammalia; order Rodentia; family Dinomyidae; genus Dinomys; species Dinomys branickii. The sequence continues at coordinate 12,553 of PVLD010000580.1, read as the reverse complement.
ACAGATACAAAGGAGAAAGCCCAACACAGCATTATTAACAGTACCAAAACATCTGGAGACTTAAATGCTGGATAAATACCTACAGGAGAGAGAAAACTTTATGGGCTGTAAGATCATGCTATGTGGACTCAAAGATGACACCACATACACATGACATACAGACCAGGAACACAGGCTGCTCCCTACCAGGACAATCAGAATGACCCCAGTTTAAAAAAGTGTGCCTCATGCACTAAACTAAAGTCAAAATGGATCTAATATCTAAATTCTAAAACAGAAACACTAAATCTACACGAAGAGGGGCCGGGGATACAGCTCAGCGGCATAAGTGTTTGCCTGGCAAGCCTGGGGTCAGGAGTTCAATTTTCCGTACCAAAAAAAAAAAAAACTACAGGAAGAGAAAGTAGGTAGCAATCTGGAAGACATAGGGGTAGACAGAGACTTCATGAGCAAAAACCAAACTGCATGGGAAATACTTCAAAGAATCAACAAGTGGGATCTCATTAAAAAGTGTTTGCACATCCAAGAAAATCACCAACAAAGTGAAAAGAAAACCCACGAGTTAGGAAAAAACTTTAGCCAACTGTCCCTCAGGCAAAAGACTTCTATCTAGAACATATAAAGAATTTTAAAACATCAGATTCCCAAAATTCAAGGACCCAATCCAAAAATGGGCATCTGAGATAAATACACACTTCTCAGACGAAAAAATACAAATGGCAAATAAACATACGAAAAAATGTTCACCATCATTGGTCATTTGAGAGATGCAAATTAAAACAACACTGAGGTTCCATCTCACCCCAGACAGAATGGCTGTCATCAAGAAATCAACCAATAACAAACGCTGGTGTGGCTGTGGGGGAAAAGGGAGCCTACTCTACCGCTGGTGGGAGTGTAGACAGGCACAAACATTGTGGAAATCAGTGCGGAGGGTTCTCAAAAAACTAAGATTAGCATTTGACCCAGCTATTCTCCTTCTGGGTATCTTCCCAGAAGAATTAAAAACATTATACCACAGTGATATATGTGCACCCAGGTTTAGAGCAGCACAGTTTGTCACAGCTAAATCTTGGAAACAACCCAAATGCCCATCAACTGAGGAATGGGTAAAAAGATGTGGTACTTTTATACAATGGAGTCTTAATCAGCTATAAAGAAAGATAAACTCAAGGCTTTTATAGGTAAATGGATGCACTCATAAGTGAAATAAATCAGACTCTCATGTGCAAACATCACCTTGTCTCCCTAATATAAGAAACTGAAAGAGTAAATAAGATCCAAGAGTATAATAGATATTGTGAAAAGGAAAGAAACTGCTGAAAAAGGAAAGAATAACTGGGATGGAGGAAAGGAGAAAAGAAGATATATATATATATATGTATATATATATATATTTAGTAGCTACGATATTGTACTACTAATTTCTATTAGTTCATTGAAAGGAACAGTTAGTGTTTACATTGTTTGATTAATATTACATGCCTGTATCCAGTAATGCTCGGATTACTTGTCAACTACCTTGAAGATAATAATATGCAGTATAATAGCCGTTGTTAATTTCCTATCATCTTGTTTTGAAATTCTGTATCATTTTTATTGTTTTTATTATTGTCTTTAAAATAAAAAAGAAAATAGTCAACACACAAATCCTCTTTAAATGGCATATACAGTAAACACGTTTCCAAAATTACTAATTCAGTACTGATATAGATGAAACAGAGTAATACTGATGCTATTTGACGGAAGATTTATCAAATTTCAATTTTATGATACTTTTTTTCAGAATCTGTATTAGCTCTTGTGTTCTAGAATATCAACTTTCAAACACAGTACTTGGTTTTCAAATGAAACATCTCTCCTAAAGAGCTATTCTAAGTTCTACCAGACAGAATATTGGTTTCCAACATTCACGTCCTGATAACCTCATGGGTATCATAGGTTAGCCTTGTTGTAGTTCTTGTGCTCCCCATCATAGAGGGCTCATCAGTGCCTGTCAAAATAAATATGCTTCTTTAATCTCTCAAAAAAAGTGTGTGCCTAGAGACACAAAAAAATGTGCATGATTGTCCTTCATTTTTTCCTAAGTGAATATATACCACTGGAAGTGAATAGAACAGACTCTGCAACCAATCTGGTCAGGGTCAAATCACAGCTCTGTTACCCAAAATTCTGCAGGATAGGGAAAATTGCTTAACTTTGCAGAGCCTCCACTTTCTCATCTGCCAAATGGGGCTACCAACAACTATGCTGTTGTCAGGTCATGGTGGCAAGTGGACTTACGATAGGCATAAAGGGCTTCAAATGGCATCTGGACCACTGTCAATGGCTCAGTAAATAGTATTGTTTTTTGGCCTGATCCTTGTGACTGCTGTGTCCCTGATTGCTCCTTTGGTGTGGGGTAGGGGTGTTGAAATTCTCTGCAGATGTCCAGCTCCCTCTCGGGTGTTGGTTTCAGGTGCACAGGACAGCAGAAGATCCCTGTTTTGGTGAGGAAATCGAGGCAGAGCTGAGGGGATGGACGAGAAAAGCAATCAAGATACCAGAAGGGGCTGGCCTGGGAAGGTGTGGCTGTCTCCCCTTTCACTGAGGAATTAATCAGGAAGCTGGGCTGATGACATATGTACGCAGAAGTACTGTGATTTTAAACAGCAGAAGTCTTCAAAGGCTGTGGGTACCATGTTAAACACAGATCTGGGGAAATCTGGGCAGTGTGACCATAATGGAGATCCTTTGAGCTCAGTCAGCAGCCACCCTAGATCCAAAAGCGATGGCTCAGATAAAGAAGCTGCTGATAATCAAATGACCAGCATGAGGACAAGAAAAGGCTTCTCTCCTCCAAGGGACCGGGGCTCTGCATGGCTGAGCAGTGGGGGTGGAAGGAGCCCCATGAAGGGGTCGAGAGCCCCCCCCAACCCTAGGACTTGGCCCAGGCCACCGCCCAGCCCCACATCCCCTTCTGCAGGGCTCCCCTGGTGACTGCACAAGAACCCTCCAGGGCCCCATCCAGACTCTGGATTTTATTAAAAAGGGTGATGACCTCAGCCGCTAACATTAGTTGTTTTATTTTTAACTTTCATTTCTGGCCCCTACATCCCCAAACAAACAAAAGAGAATTACAAGAATAAAGCTTTATACATTTACAAATGCTTTCCAGGCATCCAGGAGAGGCATTTTGCTTTTCCCTTCTGGGTTATTTCAGCCTATCTCGCAATGCGGAAAGTGACAAATGAGCGCAGGTTACATGGCAGCACCTGCTCACAACCCAAGGTCATTAGCTGCCATTAGAAACGGCAGGATGCCACATGCGTTTAGGAGATAAGGCAGCTCAGTGGGTTATCTGTGAATCCTTCCCACTCGATGCCGCGTCTGCTGCTCTCACAGAACAGCTGCGGTCTCCAAGCCTAGACAATAGCACTAAATGGCACGAGCATGAGCTGCAACAGCCTGAGATTAGCTGAAGCTGAAATAGGCCTAAGTCTCTGCATACGCAAAACAGAACTAGTCCTCAAAGGGGCCATAACTCTTTGTGAGAAAGGTGCACTCACAGAATCACACAAATGATGATGCGATAGTCTAAAAAGGAGGAAAGATGCTCTATGCCAAATAAAAGAAAAGTCACACCAGAATCAGCCACAGGTGATAGGCAGCAAGACACAGCAGGGAAGACAACCCATTTTGGAGTCAGGCACTCTGGCCTTGAATTCCGGTCCCCGCCAATCACGAGCTAGGTGAATAAAGACAAGCAATCTACACTCAGCCTCCACTTTTGAAATAAAGTAATATAGCAACATCTATCTCAAAGACTTACTGGAATACTTGAGTCTCCCCTTCACGCAGAGCTTCTAAATACACCCGGCCCCGTTCTAAACACTGGACACCCAGGGGAGAACTAGTCACAACTTCCACTTCCACGGGCTGTCTTACTTCTCTCAAATTAGTGCAAGAGGAGACACCCACAAGGACGTGCAAGTGCAATAAAGAAAAATTCAACCAAGGAAAGGGCAGTTGAGTGGGGTCAGTGGGAACACGCTGGCATGAAATGGGCCATTGCTACAGAACTTATCTCAGGGCTTGTAAGAGCTTGTGCTCCAGGTAACGGTGTTGATAGCGGCGATGGTGCTGATGGCAGCAGCGGTGAGGGCCATGGTCTCCTAACGGTAACTCAGTAAGCAAAGAGCACAAGCGATGTGAGGATAAGTGCGCCCCACATGAACTAGAGCAATGAAGTGATAAAATTAGTATTGAACACAGGAAGTACTGATTAGGATCTCGACTGATTTTCATTTATTAAAACTCGCAGCTCTATTTTTAGTTACAGCTTTCAATCTACCATCATTCAAGAAAAGCTTCTCTCCAAAAAATTCTATTTCAGGAATGTGAATTTTTTAAAATAAAAATGTTCTGCATGCATGATTTTTTTTTTTTAAACCCAGCTATCGTTCTGTTGGGTTTCAGCCTGCCAGTAGTATGGATGTGATATTTTAAAGACTTACTATGCAGGGTACTTATTTCACATGACTACTGAAATGGCAGGGATAGGCAATAGCCTCCTTGCTGCATACTCTCAGAACAGAGGGAGTGAGAGTTTTAATTGATGTCTTTCTAGGTTTCTATCCTTTTCTGAAGAATCTCAGGCTGAAATTCTGCTTTTAATTGTTTAGTTATGTACATTTACAGTTTTTAGAAAGAGAATAATTCACGTTGCATAAATTTTCATGCAAACTATCTTGTTGAGGGGGCTTCAAATCAGGTTGTTGACATTTATCTACGTAAGTCTAATCTTGGGTGATTAATTAATTATCACTGTGTAGCGTTCTATTATTTGTTTGTATTATAATTGTTTATTCCACTTTGACAAATATTAGGGCACTCTGGGCTTATACAAGAAAAACTGATCCACAGCCTTTGTATCTCCTCGTATGAAATTTTGCTAGGGAAAATCTACCAGGAAAATTATTGATTTACACTTTATGCATATTTTTCTTTACTAGATAATGACTATTTTCCTCGCTAGTTGCACCAATGAATCCTTCTACCAGCAGTCTATAAACATGAAAAGCCATGTACCTAAACTCAAATATTTTCTTTGCCACTGGGAATTCCAGATCCCAAATGACTCAAGTGCCACGTCTGCCTATAGCTCAGTTAACTCAAAATTGGTCTTGGAACAAATCTAGACTTTAAGAAGTTACGGTTCTGTTGAATCTCTATCTTACTCATCATAACCAACCTTGCAAGCAAACAATACCATAGGAAGAACAACACTAATTAGTCACATATTGCTGGGTCCAGGAAGTGAAATGAAGATGCTTCAATTAAAGCAAACATGCTAACAAAAATATTTTGGCTGTATGAATTCATGTAAATCAAATCAAGCATAAACTAGACATTTTCCCTTAACATTCTGTTCCCATTTATTTCATAGCACTTTTATAACTGGACTTGCCAGATAAGAAGCATTTGTACATTTTTGAGAATTAAAAAAAAAAAAAGCATTTATCCTCTCTTCAAAACTAAATCAATTGTAAATATAATGAAGTCATTGAACGCGATGCTTTGTAAATTATATCCCAGTGAGGCATGATTAAAATTACAGCAGCTAAGTGAAATAAGCTGGTGACACGAAGACTTCACCTTATGTGAGTCATTTATGTCACAGAGAGAGAAACGTACACTGGTGGCTGCTGGGGGTGGGGGAAGAGGAGCACGGAGTTGTTATTTAATGGGGAGATTTTCAATTTCACAAAAGGAAAAGAGTTCTGGAGATGGACAGGGGTGATGGGTAACAGTAATACCGCTGTCCTTAATACCTTGAATTGTACCTTTAAATAGTTGTTAGAATATAACCTTTATGATATTTACATTTTACCCAAAATGAAAGTGGCTGTGTTTTCACTATGAAGCCCTGCTCAAGCAAGAAGAGTCCCTTCATCCTAAAGTCACCCAATTTTACCCCACTGAATGAGCACGGTACCACTTTTTAAAAAATTAAAATAAGCATGCAAAATTTCAGCACACAAATGTGATAACAGCATATACCATGGGTGAGAATGTAAAGAGTCACCACAGTCTAAGATTACTGCTCATGCTGCAACCTTGACACAACGACTTTGCAAAAACAAGGGCTTAAATTGAACAGAAAGTGCCACGATTCTGAAAACGCTACTACCATATGCCCGAGGGGACTGAGTCACATGTGCCATTTCACTTGAGCTCCTGAATTTTTTGACTTCTGTATGTTTAAATTCTCATCACACTGTGGTTTCCACCTCTGTTTCTGCCACTGATCATATAGTGCATCTTATCATTTGACATCATCTCCACCATGAAGTACTTGTTTTTGAACAGCCTGAGGTTCAGAGGACACTCTTTAAAATGTTAAACAATAAAAATTGTCAGCGAGTACTGGAAATGGAAAAACAGCCAAGGCTCTTTGATGCCTTCTTCACGCCTGGAACAGCTTTCCCACACCCACTCCCACATCCATCAAGCACGCTGCCTTTCTACCTTCTCTCAAAATTCACCTTAATTCACTTCTCGGGGATTCTCTAATGAAGGCAGCCACAGCTGCAGCAGGAGGGAAGCAGGGAGTACACTCTTGCCCAGGAGCCTGGGATGGGTGTTCAGTGTGTCCAGAGATCCACAAGGGGTCACCCAGCAAGACACATTTTGGGATGTCTATGCAGTAACCCGTGTATGCTTTTTCCGGTTTCACTCTAAGAATCTGCCATTGTCCCTGATGAAGGGATGGCTGGCCAATCTGGGCAGGCCCGGCGTTTCAGGGATGAAATCTATTATTCACTAGGTGCTGAGTCAGCTGGACCGCGTGTGACTCACGGTGCTCCTGCTGAGAAGCCTACAAGCTTCACGGAGAGGGGAGGCATTTATCAAGCTAGTCCTAGTGGGCACGTTTCCAGCCAGTGCACAGAATTCAGCAAATATTTACTGAAGACCTACTAAATGCCAGGCACAATGCCAGACACTTGTGACAAAAATATGACTCAGACAAGGTCCCCAGAGAGTAAGAGACGGAGCCCTGTATAGTAACCATGTTATCAAGGAGTCATTGGAACACTACTAGATGGTAAAAATAGCAGCTTTCCTTCTCCAGGAAAAAAAACACACACACAAAAAAAAACAAATGCAGAGTTCACAGAGATCATCCAGCTACTGAGTGAGCATTCTGGCCTGAAGGAATGTATTTGGATAAGGGTAGTGTCACCTGCCGGTACTTTCCTCTTGAGAACTCCAGTAAACGCTCTGGTAGTCTCGGAGCCATGAAGAACAGCTCCCATTACGTCACCATGGGAATCCCAGAATTCCAGGAGGCAAAATAGAGAAGGGCAGCTGGGTGCGGTGGAGCAAGCCTGCAACCCTAGCGCTCAGGAAGCTGAGGCAGGAGGACTGGGGGAGTTCAAAGTCAGCCTGGGCTACATAATGACACTGTGTCTCAAAATTAATTAATTAAAATTAAAAGTGAAAAAGGGTTGAGGCTGAGAATGTAGCTCAGTACGAAGGTATTGGGTTTGATCATTAGTACTGAAGGAAGGAAGGGAGGGGGAGGGAGGGAGGGAGGAAGAGAGAGATGCGGAAAAAAAGGAAAGAAATAAAGAAAGGAAAAGAAAGAGAAAGCAAGAAAATCAAGCAGGCAAGCTTGGCTCAAGCAGCACCTGCACTTTCCTCTGCAGCAGTCCTCACAGATCCCTTCTACGATTAACACCCACCTTTCCTGACAGATTGCAACCCACAAAAGGCACAATCCAGCCTCTCTTGTTTGCAGAGGATCCCCCAATGCCTAGCACCACACCTAGCCGAAGTCAGTGACTGGAAACACTTCTAGCATTAGGATTGTGAATGAACTGGCTGCAGATTGCAGCAAAATTAACAGTTGAAAGGCCTAGTGAAATGCATAGTCATTTAAAGACTGGCAACCAGTGTAATCCATAATCAATGAATAAATCAATCAATGTATAGATAGTATTATAAGCTGAACTGTGACTCCGGCCCAGATTCCCACGTGAAAGCCCTAACTCCCAGGCCCTCAGGATGTGACTATACCAGCTGTCCCACAGTGTCTGTGGGCTGTTGGTCCCAGCGCCTTCTCACTCTGCAGTGCTGAAGTCCTCTCTGTCCACCGCCACATTCATCGTCCTGTAGGCTTCAAATCATCTCTAGGCTCCCTGCAAGGCCTAATGCAGTGTAAATGCTATACAAATAGTTGTCAGACAGTATTGCATAGAGAATAACAACAAGAAAAATGACAGGTACATTTTCAATACAGACGCATCTTTCTCAAGCATTTCTCATCCTTGGTTGGTTAAATTTGCATATTGGAAGCTGGCATACATGGGGACAACACCTTTCAAGAGGTGGCTCAGATAAGGAGAGGTCACAGAGGTGTTTCCCTAATCCAGTATAACTGGTGCCCTTACAATTATAGGTGCTGCCAAAGGGAGCACCTGGTGTCCTTGTAAGAAGAGATTAGGACACAGATACCAAGGAAAGACCAGGTGAGGACTCACAGAAAGATGGCCCACGAGTCACTGAGAAAGATTTCAAAAGAAACCAGTTCCAGGAATCCTGGATCCCAGACTTGCCCCCTCTAGAATGGTAAGAAAACAAACTCCCCCTGAACAAGCCACTCAGTCTGCAGCGCCTTGTCCTGACAGCCCAAGGAGCCCGATACTAGGAACTGTGGAGGACACAACTACGGACCCACACATGGGCACTGTAGAAAAGGAGCGAGAGCAGGAGGGAGGAGCCCATAGGCCCACTTTTGGTCCTATCTGATGTCTTAGTCCAGCCACTTTCACTTCTCTGGATTTGTTTCCTCCTCCAAATACTGGATCACAAGAGGTCCACGTTTCAGGTGGCCTGCAGCCATGCAGTTCTATGCAGTGAACCCAGCACCACCTTCTCAGGGATGACAGAGGTGGCAGCAGGATGCTTCTGTTCTCCTTGGCTATGCTGAGCCAGTAAAGGAGGCTCCCAAGTACTTCTCATCTGCTTCTTGAACATCCCCCAGCAGCACACCAAGGACGGGACCCTCTATCAGCACGTCCCTTGGCACAATAGGCATAGCCACCACGGCTCAGTCCTACTGGGCTGGCCCGGCACTAGGGGAGGCCACCTCGTGGGACGTAAGTCTACTCAGGGTGAAGGACAAACAGGAGCCAGCAGAAGAACGGCTGCACATGTGGTGTGATTTTAGCATATTCCAAGCAGAAAATAGCTGCTCATTCTGAACAAAGATATTAATGAGGCTTACACACAGAAATTACCACAACAGAACAATAGTCATCTTCATTAATTTTTTTCTCCAGCTTTATTAAATGATGGCACTAAATGATATGAACTCTTCAACAGCAGCACAAAGAATGATAAAAAAGCTGACGCACAACCTCGGTACAACCTCTGCAGAGATGCGCACACACCGTGCCCTCGTTGGGAAATTGCCTGTCCGTGCATGTGGACGCATTCCTGGCCACACAACACGACCTGCTATAGTGTGGATCTGCCGTGTCCCCTGAGGGCCCGTGTGTGTTCCTCAGAACAGCACTTTGGGGAGGTTACAGAATGTTCTGGAGATGGGGTCTTGTGGAACATCCACAGTCACTTGGGCTGTGCTATGAAGGGGACAGCAGGACCCTACCCCTCTCTCTTCTGCTCTTCTTCCTTTCTAGTCATGAGGTGAGCAGTTTTGCTGTTACAGGGCTCTGGCACAGTGTGCTCACCACAGGCAATGGAGCCGATGGAACCGATCAACCGTGGGCTGAAAACTCCCACACTGTATCCGACACAAACCTTTTCTCTTTATAACTGGATTATCTCAGGTATTTATTACAGTGATAGAAAACCGAGCATCACACAACCCGATCCCCAGATGTACTACACATTCTTACTTCCTTTGCTTTTGTTTCCCGTCACCCAAGGCCCAACTGCATGGGCCATCTCCGTGTCCTGACCGAATGGCTCCTTCCTTAGAAGCTGCCTCAAGTGGGTTTCTTAGAAATAAAAAGAGACTAACCAGTAAAGCCATTTTTCAAAATAGCAATGCAATCAGACTTTCTTTAAAATAGAAGCCTACATTTAAAAAATTGTAATTCATTTTATTCCTTTTAAAAACATTTTGTCAGTTGCTGCCTTAGGATCATTATAACCTTCACATGCAAAGGACAATCAGACAAGAACATGCTGGCCATTCGTTAGCTACTGTACAGGGTAAGATGAGAATCCAGCCCAGGGACGTGCCTGCTGTGCTCCTCCTGTCGTTGAAACTGTGCCCGCAGGCTCAAAAGCGCAGAGCTGGGATGTGTCTCAGAACCCCATTCTCAGGGAAGCTTGCTTCCACCTCTGGGATTTTCTCGGGTGCTCCCTCTTGCTCACTGCTCCCTGATTCATTCAGCAAGCATGTGAGCACCTCTCTTATCAGGGGTCTAAGGCACACAGGAAAAAACCCCTACCTGTGCTCAAGGGGAATGGCTTCCAGAGGAGAACACAAGTCATGATTCAGAAGTGGTGAGGTCCAAGTATAGATCCAGCCTCATTACTTAACAGTTTATCTCACGTGCAAAGAAACTCCCGGCCTCCAGGGAGAGTTGCACCTGTGGATCAGCTATGTGTACACACCAGCGCGGAGGCACTTTGCACTTAAAGCAAGGAAGAGTGACCACTCCCATGCCCACGATGATGACCGAGCATACGGGGTGAAAAAGCCCCACTCCGCAAGCACAATGCAGACAAGCGCATCCTCCTCTAAACTGCGAATCTGCTACTGGGAGAATACGCGACAGCCTTTCTTCCCCAACTCCCACATCAAAGTGATGCATTATCAAAATGAAGTTCTCAGCTAGTAAACGAACATGTTAAGAACCCGTAAAACTATAAACACTAGAATATAAAGTAAAGAGATAATGATACTTGTCAGAAGATATTAAGAAGACATGGCAATAAAAGGAATCTGTTCGTAGAATGATTCTAAATACAAAATGGTCAGATTGATACTTAGAAGGGTTGCTATTAATAGAAATAATCTTAGAGAGGTTTCATTATGTAAATGGCTCATATGTCTGCCAGAAATGTACTCAGTAATAATTTGCATTTCTGCTGCAGCACAAATTTCAAGGAGGTATCTCTTTGGATTACGAGGGGCTCTTTCAAGCCATACTATAGCTTTTTATAAACACAATACAAAGGACCACCTATGCTCTTGGCTGAGAATGAGAATAACTAATTAGGTACTTGTGTGTGCCTGACACTGTGCGGGCCGCTTTCTGTGTAGCAATCCTTGAAAGCATGATTATTATCCACATCATACCCCCGGGAGAAGAGAGACTTAGATCAACTTGCCCGGGGTCACACAGACTACAGATGGTGGAGTGTGGATTTGAACTCACGTCTCTCTGACTCCAAGTCCATCTTCCTTCTCCCTGCAGCGTCAGTACAGTGGCCCAAACTGTGGTATACTGAATATAATGGAAGTGGGTCTAGAAAGACAGGTACTTTCGGTCACTCCTATCAATAAGTCACCTTATCTGTCTCCCTTCAGTGACTTATATTTGCCCAGACTTCTTGGATATTATTGTCACACACTGGTCAGTTCTCGAATACGGTGTACAGCACTAATACAGATGTCACAGGTCTAAGTCCTCTAGCCCTCCAGAGCCTCATCTGTCCCCAGGCTAGTCCCCATCAGTTTCAACTCTGCCCAGAAGTCTCACTGGCCTTGCATCCCCCTTGAAAGTCAACTGGAGACCCTCCTCGCCACTCCTCCCTCGGGTCCTGGCTTTCATGACCACATTTCTCTGGGAACCTCCCTTTGGTCTCAGTGACTACAGTTGGCATTCTGAGCTTCCATGGTGATTACTGAGCTCACCAGAGGCACAAACGATCCCCAGAACACTAATCAATCACTGTTTTGTTTTGAAGCCCCAACCCTTACTTCTCCCATACAGCCTTTGAGGAATGTTTCAGTTTGCCAAGAAATAACTAAAACTCAGGCATCAGGAAGAAAAAGGAAGAGAAGAACAGTTCAGAAATAACCCACTCATGCTTGAAAATGAGCACGAGTTTCACGTTAGAGCAAGCTGGCTCAGAATCCAGGTTCTGCTATGTGAGAGGCTGGTCCTTGTTATCCTGCCTGGGTCCACAGCACTGGAACAGGAAGGCAGTGAGGTTCTCCTCCGGGGCTAGAAGGACACTTCAGTGAGGAACATAAGCCCTGCTCCTCATGGGGCACCTGTCTCTCTGCTCCCTTTGGCTGACGGGCACAGGATACATCTATTCACCTCTCGCGGTTGTTCCCCGCGTGCCTGCCAGCCCCTGGCACTGTGTTCACATGCTGGGGATGTGCTGCCTGGGTAGCGGGGGCGGCAGAGTCTGTCCGCTCACCTGGGGGCGACCTCACACAGTGTGTTCACTGGTGATGACGCTATCCAGAGGTGTTAGGCGGCTTGCAGGTGGCGATGCATACAAGAGCCTGACAAGAGGGATCCGGGGAAGATGGCGACCGGGTGAGCAGCAAGGGAGCGAACCTCCTTAATAAACACCA